>BSBK01007438.1:0-100000 GCA_027943335.1 Chamaecyparis obtusa | reverse complement strand
GCCTAAAGTAATGAAGTGTTGACCCAAGGTTCAATCCAGTATGCTCTTGTATGATCCAAAACCTACCAGGGAGGAAAAGATGGGGTTAGATCCAAAGGATCTACGCAATGTCTGGTACCCTATTACTGATCCTCATCTACAATTATGCATGTGCATAGTCAAGCCATACACTTCTAAAATGAACTATGCTATAGAACATGGGTGTATGTTAATATGATTCAAAAGCTATTATGGAAGACTATTTTATTATTGAGATAAGGATATCTTAATTCTACAAGAATAAATGTTTTGAGAAATATTTGAGTTTAATTTTGACAATAACATGAGTGATATATTTCAAGATTCAGTGAGACTTCATACCACACAATGTTTGTAGATTACATTCAATGCGTTATTTATGCTTGTATTGGCAGGAAAACTCTTGAAAACATGCAAAAGAGATTGCATTCAACCATGTTGTTTACATGACACATGTAGTTTACCTCCATCCTAATTAGCATTGCATACAAATTTGTGGATGGTGTGTGGTATGAAGCCTCACTCAAGCTTGAAAATGATAAGAATTATGATGTTGAGGTATGGTGTGGTAAGCATAAGTATAGTTTCTCGTAAGTTGCTATTGGTATAGTTTTTTTGTTTTTTTTTATAGTTGCAGAATCTAGCTTCTCCTATACTTACACATATGTATACATTTTGGGCTTGGCTTTAATGTCATGTAAATTTGAGTGAAATGGTAATAATATTTAAGAGCAACAAGTATGGCATTTTAAACAAGTATGCATATACATTATATAATAGGAGTGATATATTTTAATGGAAACACTTAATGAGAACAATGCCTATATAAAAAGAGGATTGATATATTTTAATGGTAGTGGACATAGAAATTGCAGTGAAACTCTCTAATTTATTATGGCTCGGTTTTGTATATCCATATTCAATGTCTATTTAAACTTTAGGATGATACTTATATGATGGCTTAAGTAAATTGTTCTTACCTTGAGACTAGTACACCATGGGATTAGAGGATGGTTGTTATAATAGCAACTGTGTCTATGGGATACTTTTATATTTTGTATTAAATGATAATACATATGTGTTTCTTCCTTTTACAATAGTTTATATTTTGATACTTATATCTTGAATTGTCAAATGACCAATGAGTGATAATTCCAAAAGTGTAACATAAATAAAGGCATTTGAATTCATATTGTACTTAATCTCAATGCCACTATGTAATGTTTTTACTTACGATATTTCGAGAGCCCTCTCCATTTTGAACTAACCTATGACTTCAAAGGAGGAATTATGAAATATATTTGTAGGTAGTTATCTCTTCTATAACGATGGAGGATTCAAAGGTAATGATCAATGAGGTTGCTGCTATTAGATCATACATTAATACACTTACTATTTTGACAACAATAACATTGCATGATGCCAGAGCTCAAATTCAAAATAGTAAGTGTATTATTTTATTACTGATGTCCCTATTTGATCTAATAGCATCAATATAACAAACAGAGCACCGACCAATCAAATAGGGACATGCGGTGCTCAAACAATGAGCTAATAAATAATGCATGATGCCCTAGCTTGTAGCCCATGAGCCATCAATACATTTCCTCATGAAATGATCATAAATAGGGAAAACCATCAAAAAATGCCATCAAAATGAAATTGATTTAATGAGAAGACAAAGCTCGAATGCCTACCTCAAGTCATGGCTGCCATATAAAGATCAAATGCTAAGAAACTATGTTATAAAATTTCATGCCAAATTTCATCAAGAATGGTCCTATATGGTCACTAATAGCCAACTTTTAGAAGAATATGAATGAATATGAAAACATACATAAGTGGATGAACATAAATAATGAAGGTACCAAACATTGCCTGAAGTAATGAAGTGTTGACCCAGGGTTCAATCCAGTATGCTCTTGTATGATCCAAAACCTGCAAGGAAGGAAAAGATGGGGTTAGATCCAAAGGATCTAAGCAATGCCTGGCACCCTATTACTGATCCTCATCTACAATTATGCCTATGCATAGTCAAGCCATATACAGACTCAACAACATGGTAGCATTGATCCAATAACAGAAAATACATTACAAATGCCAAGCTCATGGTCTCAATGAAATAAACAGTGTATAAAATAATATATGGTGCACAACAGCAGCAAGCATGTAATGACATCAATAACATTGCATGATGCTCAAGCTCAAATTCAAAATAGTAAGTGTATTAATGTATGATCTAATAGAAGCAACCTCATTGATCATTACCTTTGACTCCTCCATCATTATAGAAGAGATAACTACCTACAACTATATTTCATAATTCATCCTTTGAAGTCATAGGTTTGTTTAATTATTGGATAATGAGCTGATAGGCATTTTGAATAGATTTGAATAAAAATTAAGAGTATTGAATTTTATTTGTTCCTATTGTGATTTCAGGGGAGAAGAAGGCTAAGACCTTTTCAGCGGATTAGGGTGGTGTATATAGCTTGTATGTTTATAAGTTTGCACTTTTTTTGTTTGAGGCTTAATTATGCTATTTTTTAAACAGAAACATTTTTCTTTCTTATTTCAAATTCATTCCTTCATATGTCATACCTAATACACAGTGAATCCATAGGAGTTTCAAATAGATTTGAATAAAAACTAAGAGCATTCAATTTTAACTGTTCTTATTGTGAATTCAGGGGAGAAGAAGGCTAAGATCTTTACAACTAATCTTGTGTGGGCAAGGTACAAAATTTGTGTGGGCTAACCTCCTTGTTCTATCAGCGTCCTCTATGATTTTAGATGCTATATTTTCCTGAGTCTGGTTGGTGCCTTACTTTACCATCTTTGGGTCCATGCTTTCTTACATTAAGAGTTCAATTTGTCTCTGATTAGGGCACTATTTCTCCTTGACTGTATTGTTTTGGGGTCTGATCTATTGCAGTTGTTTTTTTTTCTTTGAATCATTGTTTAAAATTACTTTTGATGCAATATTTGTGTCAAGAAAAAGAACAAAATGGTGAATGAGTGTATTTGACAAAGATAAACATGACACATTTTGTTGGGCTGATTGGGTTGGCCTGGTACCTTTTACATGGCCTGGCTAGATATTAAATAGTGAACTCATGAACAATGTATGATGCCCTAGCTTGTAGCTCATGAGCCATCAAGACATTTCCTCATGAAATAATCATAAACAGGGAGTACCACATAGTGAATATCAACAGAAAAACAAATAAAGAGAGATCAAACACTTCACACAATGCCTTAAAAGTAATAGAAATGATGCCCTAGCTATCAAAGCTTGCAAGTCATCAAGTATTCCAAATGAAAAGATGTAAACAATGCCAGTATTAAATAATGAGCTCATGAATAATGTATGATGCCCTAGCTTGCATCCAATGATCCATCAAGACATTTCCTCGTGAAATGATCATTAATGGGAAGTACCACATAGTGAATATCATTAGAAAAACAAATAAAGAGATATCAAACACTTCACGCAATGCCTTGAAGGTAATAGCAATGATGCCCTAGCTCTCAAACCTCATGGGTCATCAATCATTCCAAATGAAAAGATGTAAACAATGGAAATATTCAATAGTGAGCTCATAAACAATGTATGATGCGCTAGATTGCAGCCCATGAGCCATCAAAACATTTCCTCATGAAATGATCATAAACTAGGAGTACCACATAGTGAATATCAATAGAAAAATAAATAAAGAGAGATCAGACACTTCACACAATGCCTTGAAGGTAATAGAAATGATGCCCTAGATATCAAAGCTCGCAGGTCATCGAGCATTCCAAATGCTAAGATGTAAACAATGCCACTAAAATTGAGTTAATGAGAAGACAAAGCTCGAATGCCTACCTCAAGTGCCAATGCCCTCTTCCCACATAGTGTTGACCTCTTCACGTATGCCAAACTTGAATTCCCTCTTTGCCCCATGCAAAAGTGTAGTGCCATCTTCATGGCAGCTCTTCGAATTCACAAATTACAAATGACACTTTCTTTTTTATTTTTTTTTATAACCAAATGGGTGTTGCAATTATGACATCATCATTGCTATTACGACACTGTCGGGGGCACTTGCAAAAAAAAAAACTAAATACAAACACAAATTGTAGTGCCATTGCAAATTGGCATCAAAATTCAATCCCAAATGTTGTAGTGTGTGCACTTGATTCCTCATCCTTGTATAGCCAATGTAGAATTTCATTGTCTTCTTCCTCCATGAATGAATATGTATTTTCCCTCAAAAAGTGATGATTATATTTATGAGGTAAATTGGATGGCCTTCCATATGATTTTGGAGACAACGGTAGGTCCATCATGGATAAGGAATATTCCCCTATTTCCTTTTGTTTGATTTGGCATTGCTTTTCAAAGTTTTTCATTATATGGCCCATCTTTTGGTAATGAGCATCTTTGGTGTAGATTTGGATGGATTTATCTTTGTCTTCTTTCTTCTACTTATGAGTATTCTCCCCACTAACCTTTTCTTTTCCTTTTGTTGATATAGCTAGGTTAGTAGGACTTTGGATGTTTTCAACAACAATTTCTTCTTCTTCTTTTTCTTTTCCCTTCAAAGATTGAATATCTTTGGAACTTTGACCTTGCTCTATTATTTGAGGAATAGACCCTTTTGTATTATGTGGGACTAAGGAATCATTGATAGGTTTCATGTTATTACAATATTGAAAGGGGTTTGAGTCCCCACTTACCATGATTTCTTATCCTAGATAGGGGAATTTCAGACATTGGTGATAGGTCGAAGGCACGGCCTGCATTTCATGAATCCATGGTCTCCCTAGTAAGATATCATAAGTCAAATTTAGGTCTAGTACCTGGAAAATGGTTTCTTTTTGCATTGGGCCAACTCTGATAGGAAGTACTATGACACCCTTAGAAACTCTATCGTCATCATTGTAGGCTTTTATAGTTATCTTTTTCTTTGAGTCAATAGCCTCCTCAAAAAATCCTAAGGCTTTTACCAAGTTTAAGGTACAAATATACAAGCCGACCCCTCCATCAATAAGGACTCTTTTTACCCTATGCTTGTGAATTAGAACCTCTATATGCAAAGGAAATTTTTGTCGATGGTTCAATGACATGTCATCTTGCTCTGAAAAAGATAGGCAATGAGGTGCAACAAGATGCCCTACCATGTTTTGAAATTTATCTGCATCTAGATTTAGAGGCACATGAGTCTCTACCAAGGCTTTTTCCTGAATTTCCTTGTGAGTTGGTGAGAGCTTAAGCAACTTTAAAATAGAGATTTGAGCAGGGTTACATTGTAATTAGTCTACCAAATTATATTGTTTTGATGATGAATATGAGGTTTGATTTGGTAAAACCATTCTAGGGTCATTTCCAAGTAGAGTAATCTTTGATGTTTGCCCCCTAGTTGCAACATTAGATGTTGCTTCCCTTGGCTTCTCCTTTACCACGATAACATTTATATTATTTTTATTACTATCCAAAGTATTAATGATGTTATCATAGGTATGGGCAAATTTGACTTTCTCATTACCTCTTTTATTATTTTGATTATTTTTTGATGACTCACCTTTTTCATGGTTTAGGAAAGAATTTTTGAAAGTCGTATGATCTTCACTATTTTGGGGCCCTTCAACCTTGATATTCCCATCATCAATTAGGTCTTGCACAAGATGCTTCAATTTCATCCATTCATTGGTTTTATGACCCTTATTATGATGATACTCACAATGGTGAGAATCATTCCACCAATTTGGTTTAATTTGGGGTTCATATGGCCTTAACTTGAGTAGAGTGATAATCTTGTTGGCCACCAAAGTCCTTAATGCATTTTCCAATGGTTCACCTAAGAAGGTGAATTTTCTCTTTTGGTAAGTGGAAAAGAAAGGCTTAGGTTTGTTACCATTAGCATTATTGAAGGGATTATTATTGGCATTGTTGTTGTAATTGTCATTATTAAAAGGAGCTTTATTCGTTTAATTCACATTATATGTATAATTTTCTCCACTTGATAAATTAAATGGGGTAGCTTTTAAGTTGTGGGCCTCCAAAACTCCATCATTCACAAGATTTTTGTTATTGTTTTTTATCCATAGTTTAGGTTTATCATTGTGATTATTAGCTCCTTTATTATTGGTATAATTGGATACATAATGATTATTATTATTAGTATTGGTATAGGGTTTATTGTCTTTGAACAATTTGATCTCTCCCCTTTTGACCAATACATCTTCAATTTTGATCTCATTCTCAATAAGTTTTTCATATGTAGGGGGACATTGAAGTTGGAGCCGATAGTTCATCTCCATATTTAAATTATTCATAAATATTTCCATTTTCTCCTTTTCAGGGATACTTCGTGGATACCTTGAAAAAATGGTCCTCCACCTTTGAAGGAATCCTAAGAAAGATTCACCATCCTTTTGTTTTGTATCACATAGTTTTAGCATGGTAATCTCATGTTCGATGTTGTAGGAGTAATGAACTTTACAAATTTAGAGGTTGATTCATCAAATGTCTTTATCCCTTGTGGAAGTTTTGATAACCATTCCATGGCTCGCCCTCCTAAAATTCTTGGAAAAAGTCTCATTAAGTATGTGGTGTTATGCATAAATTCAATGCTTAGAGTGCAAAACTCTCTAAGGTGATCCCGTGAGTCTGATTTACCCATGTATTTATCATATTTAGGAGAGATTGTATTAATAGGAAAATGTGCCATGACTAAGATTTTGTTGAAAGGGAATGGGCACAAGGCCTCAATAGATAATGGCTTAGGTTCGGTGGCCTTTTTCGTTAAGTCAATTTTCACTTGGAACATTTTCAATTGTTGAGTCATAGCATTCATCAGGTTTTCATCTTCTTTATTTTTCTTAAGTTGATCCACATCATAGTCATGTGGGAGCTTTACCCCTTCTTGGGCTAGAGTTATGAAAGATTTCTCCCTATCTCTATCTATTAGTTTATCCATGACTTCAAGAAAATTAGTATCTTGAGCTGCTCTATTAGCCCTTTCTTCAAGTGTTTCCTTAGGCTCTTGGTTAGCATTATTAGTGTTATCATTGTTTCCTCCATGATGGTAATTGTGAAACATGGAGTTTCTATCCATTGATTCAAGTCTCTTTTCAAATAGATTTGGGAGACTATCCCCTTGGTCATGATCATTGAAAAGGCTTTGATATTAAAATTCGGGGACCTCTTTGGTAATGCAAGTGTCATCTTCTTGTAAAGATAGTTTAAGTTTATGAGAGCATGTAGAAACCGACATCCAACAAGGTTTGATTTTGAATCATTTTCCCTCAATTTGATAATTGTTATTTTTATGAAGAGATTTTTAAAATATAAGATGAATTTTAAAATGGATATCTCTTGTTTTATTGTATTTTTCAAACACAATAACCAGACATACACTTGTTCTTTTTAACCCTCTACACAATAAGTGTTTGAATTTGTAAGGACGTTATCATGGGTTTTTGCACAAAAAGACACTTCAAGCAATCTACCTAGCTCAAGATTTGGTTCGTAAACATGGCTCTATAAGGTAGTCTTTGCTAAGTTAACAAGGTTTTTAATCAAGATTCTATTCAAAATGGATATTAAACTTTCATCCTCCAAGTATATTAAGAGGCTTCCCACCACTGGTATGTCAGATTTTTGCACAATCCCGAAGGACTACTTGAGGAAGTTCAAAAATGTAACACCCTTTTGTCACACACCCCATTAAGGATGCATGCATTTCATTTCATAGTGGGTTGGATGTTTGTGGAAAAGGTGATTGTATCCTACTTTGGGTTGTCCCTCTCACCAACCTTATTAAGGAAAATCTTAGGAGGTGAGCCCACTATTGATCTAGCATGTTCATTTTGAAATCAATAAAGTGGAATGAAAAAATAGGTTTTGGGAGTTTGATTCACCAAAAGGTGAAGAGCATATCCCTATCTACTTCTCAATCCCCAAACACTCTTAAGAAGGTTCAATTACCAAACTCACTAACTAAAGGTAATCAAGTATTTCTACACTCCTCCACAAACAAGGGGTTGTTTCAAATTAAGTGCTTGATTTACTTAGCCTTTCTTTTAATCAAGGAGTTTAACACTTTTGGCATTTTGATTCACTTAGAAAGTGAAGAGAATAGGCCTAATGTCAAATTCCTCAAACAATAATAGGATTCTTTAATTACTAGATTTTGAATTTGAGAAAGCCACAATTTAAGCAAAAAAATGACTAAGTTTGAGGCTTACCTTCAATCAATGCTAGCTAAGGCTAGGGGCATTTTTGATGAATTTTTCATTTTTATGCTCACCTAGTGGTGATTATTCCTTTCCTTTTGCTTCTCCTCCAACAAATTAGTCAACACAACCAGCCAAAAGTGAAGAAAACAAAGGTAAATTTGAATCTAAGCCTTATTTATCAAATTTGAGCAAAACTTGATTAAGGTGAATAAATCCAATTTAATGATATGAACTTTTCTTTATATGCTTCTACAACTTTTAAGTATTGTTCATATACCTTTCTTTCTTGTTGAGAATCTTCCAAAACCAGCTTGATGTGTGCAATATTTTCCTCCTTGATCCTCTTTGTCAAAGCTTTTCCCTCATTGTTGAATCTGGTGTCTAGTTTTTTTATTCTTTTATGGCCAGTCATCCTGCAAGGACAGAGAAATCATTTTCTGACAGTCATATTCTATTAATTTTTAATTTAATCAAAAGCGCTACAAAATCTATTGAAAGCACTATTTAAATGCTCAAATGCACTATGGATCAAATTAAAAAATTAAAGAAAAATTTAAAAGCACTAAAATAGAAATCAAAAGTGCTAAAACTCTATGTAAAGGCTACAAGAACACCATAAAAGTGTTGGAAAATTGATTAAACACGTTGGCTAGTCAGGGCAAAAGCACTAAAAGAAGATTAGATGGAGAAGAGAAGGAATAAAAAATGCTAAAAATCCATGTAAAGGTGCAAAACTTTATCATCAATGCATGTTTTCAGAGCTCATAAGCATTGGAAAACCTAGTAAAAGCACTACAGAAAGTGTCAAACGTGCTATTTCACATGCAAAACAAAGAAGGAAACAAGATTTGCAAGAAAAATTTTACTTCTCTGAATTTATAAATTTATGAGGCCTAATGTCCCACGGTGGGTGCCATTTTGTGTACTATAAAAGTACCTTCATAGGGTTAGTATTGCAAATAAATGAATAAAATAGCTAAATTACCACAAAGAATAAGCTAATTTAACAAATGAAGAGAAATTAAGCAATCTATGGATCTCTAGTTAGGGATGCTAATGATAAATCTCCCAACAAGCCTCCATTAGTGATAGTCCTAAAATGAGAAATGATAAGCAAAGCTAATAACAATGTTAATTCCAAATTCAAATGCTAATTAGCTTCTATATTTGCCTTTCTAGCTCTAATTTGTAAGAGGTTTGATGTTATTCTCAGATTTGTGGATGATTTATGAGTGAATTATGCCTTGCTTTTATATATTTTGGCAAGGGTAGGGGGTGTAGTTGAGTTGATCATGATTGAGTTGGGGTTAAGTCCTTGGTTCCACCTTTTGGAGACAATTTAAATGGATTGTCCTCAAAGCTTGGGACAAGAAGACAAAATGGGTGGACAAGATTCATCCTCCAAGTGAGTGATTGAGATTTATTTTAGGCTTGATCCATGTGAGCTTCTTTCTTAATTCCTATTGGTTGATTGATTTTTCTCCCATTTGGTGGTTGAGAGAAGATAGGAATTAATTAATTGAATTGATTTAATCTGTTTAGCCATGTGTACCCCTTGAATGTGCTGATTTGATTTAAATTGAACTATGTAATTAATTAGATTAATTACATAATTTATTAATTTATCATGATTTATTTGATTTAAATTGATTTGATGGCTTTTGATTTTCAATTATTATTGGATTTAGGTTCAATTACAATTTATCTTTGATTTTTCACTTAATTGATCTTGTCCATTTTCAGGTGATTACACCAGTGAGCAAGTGTTATTATTTTCAATCTGATCAATTTCTTCTTTCATTGCATTAATCTAATCTTCATTTCCTAGTGCATCCTTGACTAATCTTGGCTCAAACTCAAAAATAAAACATGTGTTATCTTTCAACTTACTTCTTGTCATGACTCCTACATTCTTTTCTCCAATAAGTTTTCTCAATGAGTGGTGTCTTCTCACATATTTTGCTAATACAAGATCAATAGACTATTTATCAGTGTTTTCATCTCTCAGTGGAGGCTCATCTTGCTCCTCAGTTCATCCTTTTTGTATCTCATTTGCATCAACCAAATTACCTTCCTATACATAAACAAATATTTGGTAATTCTTAGGTTCCTTTTTTCTATCTTCTTCATTCCTTTTTGTAAATTCATCAATCCTCACCTTTGCACTTTCAACAATTTTTTTAGTAGCCTTGATAAATCATTTATATTCTTTTCTCTTTGATGAATATCCTAGGAATATACCTCCATCTCCTTTAGAGCCAGACTTTCCATTTCTAGCATCTTTCAGTATGTAACACCTACTTCCAAAAAATTTAAAGTAACTTACATTTGGTGTATGCCCATACCAGAGTTCATAAAGTGGCTTGTTTGTGCCTTTATTCAATTGTACTTGGTTGAGTGTGTAGACAACAATACTTATGGCTTCTCTCCAGAATGTTTGTGTAACTTTTTTGTTAATCGACAATAATCTAGCATAGTCAACTATAGATCTATTCCTTCTTTCAACTATACCATTTTTTTGTGGAGTCCTCAGTGCAAATACTTGTCTATTGATTCAATTTTCATTGTAGAAGATAGTAAATTCATCAGAGATAAATTTACCTCCTCTATAAGATCTTAAACATTTCAACTATTTACCTATTTCCTTTTCAACTCTAGCTTTATACCATTTGAACATTTGGAATGCATCAAACTTGTCTTTTAGAAACATAACTGATATCATTCTTGAATAGTCATCAACAAACAAAATGAAATACCAATCTCAATACTAGATTTGTATTTTCATAGGACCACAAAGGTCAGTATGAACTAATTCCAAAATAGCATTAGATGAGTATGACTTTCTTAAGAAACTTTATTTTGTCATCCTACCAATTTGACATTCCTTA
Organism: Chamaecyparis obtusa; assembly: GCA_027943335.1. Lineage (NCBI taxonomy): Eukaryota > Viridiplantae > Streptophyta > Pinopsida > Cupressales > Cupressaceae > Chamaecyparis > Chamaecyparis obtusa. The sequence continues at coordinate 88,868 of BSBK01007438.1, read as the reverse complement.
CACATCACTTTATCAGGTTTTCTTAATTTTAGTAGACCCGTGAATCTATTCTTTTTGCTCACCTTAATCATGTTATCAAAATTTACATGACAGATTCTTTATGCCATAACCAAATATCTTCAACTTTAACAAAAAAGAAACTCTTTGTAGTAGTATCAAAATAAAATAAATTAATTTTTGATTGTTCACTGATTCCAAATAGATCTCCATTAGTACCATAAATCTTCACCTTTTTGTTCTAAAATTCTAGTCACTGGCTAGTATTGTTCAATTGTGCAACACTCAATAGATTGCAGTTTAGACCTTTAACCCAATATCCATCATTAGATGTCATATTCTCATTCAATATAATTGATCCTTTACCTTTAACATGACATGGAGCATCATTTCCAATCTGACAAACACTCCACCATACTCTTCTAGGTTCTCAAACTTATCAATATCACCATTCATATGATGTGAACATCCACTATCAATAATCGAGGGGTCAATTTTACTTACATGAGAAATAAGTTCTTTTTCATCTTTAGAATTTTCTTCATCTGAGTCTTCCTTCACAACAACATAGACAACTTCATATCTTTCTTCTGTATCATTAGATTCATCATCGGTTACACCTTCCTTGATTAGGTAGAAATACTTCTTACCTTTGTCCTTGTAGCCTCTAAATCTTTGGTATCAATTCTCCTTATCACTTTTATCATTCATGTCATTGTCAGGACATCTAGATGCAATATGGACAATCTTATTGCAATTGAAATATTTCAAGGGTAATTTTCTTTTATACTTTCCTTTACCTCTTAGTAGTCTCTTAGCCAACAGTGCTTCCAACTCTTCTTGTTCTTTCTCTTTGGTTAGGATATTGTCATATTCATTTCCACATGAACTACTATGATTCTCTCTCTCCCTTCTTGAAGTTCCAATACTCACAGATGATTTGAATGCAGTTTCAATAGTCGGTAGACTATTATCATAATTGCTAAGCTCAAATGCAACCAACTTACTGACTAAGCCTTCAAGAGTAATAACTTTATTTTGTATGGATCTCAGTTATTGAATAAAAGATACTCTAATAGCATACTTGGAAGAAAGAGTTCTCAAAATTTTACTTACCACTTTTTCATTGGTCAATGTTCCACCATCACCTCTGATGTCACTAACAACTTCCTTGATTTTGAAACTATATTGATCAATCTTCTCTTCATATTTCATTCTCATTTCATCATACTATCCTTTGAGACTATTAATCTAATGCAATCAAGGATGGTGGATCCAATCAAGGACAATCCAAACCTTGCAGCCAAAAGAATTACATAGCGGATTACTCAACAATGCAACACAAAGTAATTTTTTAACACTAATTTTCATTAACATGCCCGCCTGTAAGGCCTTTCGGGTTAGGACCAATTACAATCAGAAAACAATTCTCCAAGATCCACAACCAGATCCAATACAATCTTAGCTAGTTTACTTCTAAAGATAATCAGAAGCTAATGGAAACCCTAAGAAAGATCTAAACTTGAGCTCGCAAGCCTCCAAGCAATCTCCTTGTTCCCAAGTATGCAAACCCCTAGCTCTGCTACAAAGGACTATCATATTACAATCTAATCTTCAAGAACATCAAGAACTTTTCCACAACTTCACCAACTTCAGCTTTCAAAACCTCGGATTTGACTCACTAAGTTTTTCCAATTCATGAACCTTTCTCCTCTAAGTTCTACCCCCCAAATCTCCCTCTTAAACATCTACCCAAGCCCTCCTTAAATACTAATCATCAGCCAGAAGTCAGCTGGATGAAACCCTTAACTCCCCAAAACACTAATTAAATGCCATAAAGGTCAACTTAAAAATGTATACAAACATTTAATTCTACATGTCGGCCCAAGACAATGGCTACCAACAATTAATTCACCAAGTCGGCTCAACAAATCACAAAGAACTCCAATTGGTAAGTCAAAACTACCGAGCGACACTAAAATTACTGAGCATGCCAAGCATCACCGAGCACCAGTATTGACTGAGCACCATAGGCATGACCAAGAAACAATTTCACTGAGTGCTAGAGACTACCAAGTTCCTTTAGTGACTGAGCTTCCTTCAATGACTGAGACCATTGGTCAATGATGCAACCGAGTAAAATCAGCCAAAACACAAACACTCCATGCAGTTTACCAAGGACACATAATGCTCTTTCCCTAACCTTGAATGCCCCTGCATTAGACACCACAGGTTCCAAAAGATGTTCATATGTGAGAACATCTTTTAGGATTCAACACATAAATCCTGAACTAGTTCCTCACATACAAGTCCTCCACCTTTTCTGCTTACAAAGTCTTCCACTTTAGTTTCCTCTGTCTCTTCAAGTCTTTTCTTGACAATGTACAGGTTAGTTCTTCATACTGATCATTCATTTTCTCTAGACCTACAATGTCAACTCGACTACCAATACTTAGGATTCTCCTACCGAGCGTTGTATCCATCAAAGGCATCAATGAAAAATTCCTATCATTCTTCTCAATAGTAAACATATTCTTTACACAGTCATAAATAGCTCTACAATCATATTGCCAAGGTCTACTAAGCAATATATCACAACTATTCATCTTCATAATGTCACAAAGCACAAGATCCTTGTACTAGCCAATCTGAACATCAATGAAGCATTGTTCTCTAACTTCCAAATCATGAACATCTTGTAAGAAACCAAGCCTATAAGGACAAGGATGTTTCATTCTCTTCAAACCAAGTTTCTAAACTAGGTCCTCAGCAACAAGGTTACCAGTACTGCCACCATCAACAATAACATCATAGAGTTTACCTTTAGTCTTGCATCAAGTCCTAAACAAGTTACTCCTCTGACAAGGTTCATCCTTTGTACTGAGCAATGTTCGCCGAAGCAGCAAGTTCTTTGATTTAGGTTCATTCTGAATGTTTTCATTCATCATAGCAGTTTGTCAGTCAACCTTCTTCTGTGTGCATTCAAAAGAACGGTGTCCTTCCTCTCCATAGTTATAGCAAGTACCCTTAAAGATAACTCTACCTATCTTCTTCTTTGGCTCCATACATTTCTATTCATCTTTTGCATCAGTCAGCTTATCCTTCACTAAGTGATCAGCCTTTTCTTTCCCTCAAGAGTTACTAGGCTATTTCTTCTTCAACTTATCTTTTGCCTTCAGAGCATACTAATAAGAATCTTCAACAGAATCAATCTTTATCATACCAAGCTCATCCTGAATATTGAATCTCAGACCTTTCACATACTGAGGTACCTTTTCCTTACCAAGCTCTCAGTGTCCAGATTGAATAGTAAGTTTGTAGAACTCCTCAGTATAATCTTCAACAAATAAATCCTTCTATTTCAAATTCTGAAACTTCTTAAACAAGTCAAGCTCATAGTCAGCCGGTATGAACTTAGCTTTCAACTTAGTCACCATCAATCTCCACTGATTGATCTTTGTTTCACCTTCATCTTCTTGGTCTCTTTGTAGTTCCTTCCACCAAAGAGTAGCATGTCCTTTCAACTTTGTCTATGCTAATCTCACCCAAAGAGGATCTTCAATTTCTTCCAGCTCAAAGAAATCTTCAAGTTCACTAATCCAATCAATCAGATTGTTAGGCTTCAAAGTACTAGAGAAAGTAGAAACTTCCATTTGGTAATTACTAAACTGAGCAGCAGGTCTAGGCAATCAATCAGTTCTATCTTCACCAGATTTGTTCCTTCGGTCATCACCACCAGATCTAGTAGTTTCAAATTCTTCAGCAACTTCTTCATACCCATCCATAGTACCAACATTTCGAGGTATACCAGTAATAGTTCTCATGATCTCAGTGACCATATCATTCTTCATCAATTCCATCTTAGATCTGAAATTAGATTTCACCTTCTCTATGATTTGGGATTCAAGAGTATCACAAAGATCAGAGATAACTCTAGGGTCTGATCTTCTTAGAGGCATCCTTAAAGATAAGAGAAAGCCTTTGTAACAAAACCCTCACTGACCACCTTGTGATAATCTCCAAGTTGCAACAAGTCAGATCTCAACTTGCAATCTTCCAAACAACTAGGGCATAATTTCACAAGTTCAGTGCTTCAGATCTATAATCCAGATTGTGCACAATCTCTTCTTTAATAAGATCAACTTTGCAAGATCATCCTTGCTAGGTCAAACTTTTTCTTCAACAAGATCAACTTTCGCTCCAACAGGAACAAACTTTTCTCTGATACCACCTAATGCAGTCCAGGATGGTGGATCCAATGAAGGACAGTCCAAACCTTTTAGCCAAAAGAATTACATAGCGGATTACTCAACAATGCAACACAAATTAATTGTTTAACACTGATTTTCATTAACATGCCGGCCTATAAGGCCTTCCGAGTTAGGGCCAATTATAATCAGAAAACAATTCTGTAAGATCCACAACTAGATCCAATACAATCTCAGCTAGTTTAGTTCTGAAGACAATCAAAAGCTAATGGAAACCCTAAGGCAGATCTAAACTTGAGCTTGCAAGCCTCCAAGCAATCTCTTTATTCCCAAGTATGAAAACCCCTAGCTCTACTACAAAGGACTATCAGATTACAATCTGATCTTCAAGAACATCAAGAACTTTTCCACAACTTCAGCTTTCAGAACCTCAGATCTGACTCACTAAGTTTTTCCAAGTCATGAACCTTTCTCCTCTAAATTCTACCCCCCAAATCTCCCTCTTAAACATTTACCCAAGCCCTCCTTAAATACTAATCATCAGCTAGAATTCAGTTGGATGAAACACTTAACTCCCCAAAATAATAATTAAATGCCATACAAGTCATCTTACAAATGTATACAAATATTTAATTCTGCATGTCGACCCAAGACAATGGCTACCAACAATTAATTCACCAAGTCAACTCAACAAATCACATAGAACTCCAATCAGTAAGTTAGAACTGTGGAGTGACAGTAAAATTACCGAGCATGCTAGGCATCATTGAGCACCATAGGCATGACCGAGCAACAATTTCACCAAGTGCTAGAGACTACCAAGTTCCTTCAATGACTGAGCTTCTTTCAATGACCGAGACCATTGGTCAATCTTGCAACCAAGTAAAACTGGCCAAAACAAAAACACTCCATGTAGTTTACTGAGGACATAGAATTCCCTTGCCCTAACCTTGAATTCCCTTGCATCACAATCTTATCTTTGTGTACATGTTGATTTCCTCCATAAATAAATGTAATCCTATCCCACGTTTATTTTGAATTATCATAATCCTTAAAATCATTGAATTCAACATTAGTGAGGGAAGAGGCAATTTCAATCATTACCAATTTGTGTTCCTTCTTTTGTCTCATCTGATTAACCATCATGGGTCTAGGAGGTAGTGGGCTGTAGTCATTATCTAAAAGATTCAGATCATATTCTCCAATCCTAGATAGGTACAATCTCATCCTTCTTTTCCATGTAGAGAAACTTTCCTTGTTCAACTTAGGTACTTCTCTCCTATACATCTTTGAATATTTTACTCAAGTCTTTGAAATTTATCCCTCTAGAGTACTCAACTTTGATACCAATTGTTGGATTATGGAGATGGGGTGAATCAGTAATCCATGATTCTAAGTACCTCAATAAATTTTCTCTAATTAACTTAGTGTCAACTCGGTTAGACACAATTCACTATATACTAACAATAGTAAATAAACTTTAATAATCAACAAATCAAACACATAAATCATTCATCACATGTAACACCAGTATTTAATGTAGAAACCTAGCTTTGGGAAAAGCCACTATGGGAATTGTCACCCACTAAAGAAAATACTCTTCTGAAGTACGCTCAGATAAGAGCCAATCTGGTTAAAGATTACAATACACATTGTTAGGTGTGACCCAATCAAGGGATTTACCATAGATCTATTAGGATGTTCACTCTGTTAGGAGTGGCCTGGTAAAAGGACTTTGAAAACTCTTTAGAATGTTACCTTTTGCAAGGATTTTACAATAAGATTGTTAAATCCACTCTATTAAGATATTTTTTTGTTACAAATGCTAATAATAAATAGTAAATAAATTGACATATAGATTCACAACTATCCTTTGTATAATAAAATCCTTTATGTGCTCTCTATCTTCACTTCAATCCTTCACTTTCCACTGGCTTCAACACTTCATTAAATTCTACTTTCTGCCTTATAATATATCTTTTCTTCTTCACTGCATCTATTGGTGACTTATCAACCCTTCAGTTTGCTAGTCATTTGTTCATACAAATTCATCCTTTATATAGACTTTCTTTTTCCACTTAATCCCCTTTATCATGTTTTCCTATGATCAGTCTTAGCCATTCAATTCATTTCACAAACTTATTCAATGTATATAGATCTCGGTAACACATTTTATGTTCACCTCGGAACTTGAACTTTCTTGAAACTTGTTCCTTCTATTTCAACTATTTAGATCTAAGACATAGATCATCATCCTGAATTTTCTTGATCATAGATCTCTTAACTACATAGCTAATCATTAAATGTTAGTTTAAACCTTGTATTAATTTATGTTCCTTTCTTAGTGGATAACTCTGAATTTTGGTTAACTTCTCTCGGTGCCTAAAACTTCTTTCTCGGTGTCTTGAGCTCATTTTACTTTACCTAATTATGCGTTCTCTTACCGAATTACTTTCTCTCCTTACCGAGTGAAATATTTTTCTTAGTAGCCAAAACTATTTTGTTTACCGACTTGTCAAATATTCATTACCATTCTTTACTGATTTGATATAATCATATGTTAGGTAGAAAAAAATTATATCAACATAATCTTTGCATTGTCCAATCTATATCAGTTGCCCATTTTAGTTCTTCAACTTCACAACATCTCATTTATTGTTCTCCTTAACTCTTTCAACTTATATCATACTCTAAATGATATGACAAAACAATATAAACTAGAAATCAATTGCTTGACATCAATGACAAGATAATAACTGATCTAACCTTTCTACTATCTTGTATTCCTCTGATATTGGTTGGTCTTCACCATCATCACCATTAGTTATAGTATCATTAACAAGGGTTGAGTCAAGTGAAATTCTCCCATCTTGGTGATTGTTCTTTAGGAAGATTTAAAAAATATTAATTGACTTGTAATAGATGCTTCTTCCTTGTAACATATATTTTCAAATGCAAAAAACTCAAGAACACTTGTCTTTTTAATTGACCTCTAAACACAAATTGTTTGGATATGTGAGAACATTTTCATGGGTCTTCCACAAGAAATCACTTCAAGCAATCTACCTAGAGTCAATTTTGGCTTTTAAACATATCTCTAATGAGGTGGCCTTGCTAATTATCAAGGAGCTAGTATCAATTCCATTCAAAAGAAAATTAAGTTTCATCCCCCATTATAGGGGCCTCCCACCACTATTATGTTGGATTTTTGTGCAATCCCAAAAGACTACTCAAGGAGGTTCGATCCTAGATCTTCCTTTGTCACTCACCCCATTAAGGATGAATGAATTTTATTTTATAGTGGGCCAGATTATTGTGGAAAAAGCAATTTTATCCCAATTTGGGTTGTCCCTCTCACCAGCCCCATTAAGGCATGTTCTCAGGAGGCGAGACCACTAAATCTCTAGCATGTTCATGAAAGAAATGAAATGAAAGAGTAGGTTTGGGAATTTGATTCACCAAAGGTGAAGAGAATATCCCTATTACCTTCCACTTCCAAACACAATAAACATTGTTTAATTTACAAGCCTCTTTTAATCTATGGGGAATTGAGTACTTCTATCTTTCTGATTCACCTAAAAGGTGAATAGAATAATCACCTAATACCGTCTTCCACAAATAATAGGCTTAATTTAGTGTTTGATCATTCCTTTGACATTTTTTTTAATTGAAGGACTTGATAGGTTTGGCATTTTGATTTACTAAAATAATTGAAGAGCGTAGACCTACTACTGAATCAAGTGAATAATAATAGGTCTTATAATTAGGCTAGATTCAAATCAAATTACCACAATTTAAGCAAATGCATAAGGCTTTAGGCATACCTTTTTCAAAGCTAGAAAAGCTAGGGGTATTTTTTATTTTATTTATGCATTTTGATACTCACCTAGTGGCAATTATTCTAGCTCCTTAGCTTCCTCTTCCCAAAATTGTTAGTTCAACAAAAATTCCAAACAAAGGTGAAGAAATCTAAGAAAATAAAATTTTCATTCCTTCCTTAATATGATTTAAAATTGATGAATCTTAAGGAAGAAAAATCCAATTAAGAGATACAAATTTAGATTTGTAAGATTGAATTAATTGCAAGTACCTCTCATATGCTTATGCTTCTTGCTTTGAATCCTCTAAGAAACTATTTAAGTGAACTAGCTTTTCATTTTTCAATATCTTGTTTATTTTTTTGTCCTCCCTGTTAGCTCTGGTCTCTGGTTTTCAGACCTTCTTATGCTCTGTCATCTGTAAAACATAGAGAATTAATCATTTTTATAACATAATTTAAAATTTTACAAAACTAGTACTACATGCTACAGAAAGCATTGTATGCATCACTCTGACTAGTGTACATGTTGTAGAATATATTTTAAGCACTATTTAAATGCTTATACGTGCTACTAAATTATTTAAATGTTGACAAATAATTTTTAGAAAGCGGCATTTAAAATAAGAAAATTATTTTTAGCACTAATATAGTGCATGTACGCACTACAGGGTTAGGGTATAAGCGCTAAGAGAAAGTAAGACAAAAGACAAAAAAAAATTCACTACACGTTGACACTCTGTGTAAAGGCATCAAACTTAGGTGTATAAGCATTATTTGGCTGCGTAAATGCATTGAATTATGCTTCACACACTCTATTTGAATTCTTGAAAGTGTTATTTCACCTACAAAATAGAGAATTGAAACAAAAGTTCATGCAATTTAGTCGAATAAACCTGCAATTTAGCTTGTAGAGGCAAGATGCCCCATGGTGGGTGTCATTTTGTGTATAAAAAATACCTTCATGAGATTAGTTCTCTTTAAATAAATTCAAATTGAGCTAATTTAACATTTAAAACATAATGAATTGAAAGCTTAAAATAATGAACATCTCATGGATCCCTATTTAGAGATGCTAATGAAATGTTCTCAGTAAGAATCCATTAGAGATAGCTCTAAAATGAGAAAATTATGCTAAGAATGATAAAATAAAGCCTATCTTGCTCAAAATATACTAAAATTATGCTTGTAACTCAAATTGACTATAATAAAGATGCAATTCTAAAATGATAATGGGATTTTTTTCTATGGATTTTTTCCCTCTATTTATAGATTTCTGCAACCTTAGGGGGTGGAGTAAGTTTAATCATGATCAAGTTTGGGTTAAGTTGATGGTTTCAAATATTGAGGCAATTTAAATATTTTATCCTCAAAGCTTGGGACAATGAGACAAAATGAGTGGTCAAGATGCATTCTCAAGGTGAGTGATTGAGATTCAATTTGGTTTTGATCCATGTGAGCTCAATTCTCAATTCATGTTGGTTGATTTAATTCCCTCACATGTGGTAGGTGAGAATTTTTATAAATTAATTAATTGATTTATTTAATTTCTTTAGCCATGTGTACCCCTTGAATGGGTTGGATTTGATTTAATTCAACTATATAATTAATTTGATTAATTATATAATTAAATGATAAATTTGATTTAATTCATCCTCTTTGTCTTTGATTTCAATTAATCTTTGATTTTTCTATAATTGCTCACTTGGATTATCTTGACCATTTTTAGGTGTCTACATGCATCATGTTATAGTAGAAGGTACCCCATGGGGTTGTAAATGCGGTCTTGTGTTGATCTTCTTCTACAATGTGTATCTGGTTATATCTAGAAAATCCATCCATGAGTGACAACATCTCATGCCCTATAGTAAGGTCCACAATTATATCAATGTTGGGTAAGGGAAATCATCCTTTAGACATGCCTTGTTAAGGTCATAGAAGCCAGTGCATATTATTATTTCTCTTGAAGGTTTGGAGACTAGAACCATATTGGAGATCTATTTTGAATAGTCTATGGCACACATTATTTTTACCTATAAGAGATTTTTCAATTCTTCCTTAACTAGCAAGGCCACCTTGGGGTGCATTTTTTGGAGCTTTTGCTTGATTGGTTTGGCTCTTGGGTCGACTGTGAGATGATGGACAACTAGGTTAGGGTCTGATCTAGACATATGATAATATGACCATGTGAATTTTATTGTGGCCTCTTGGAGAAGTGTGATGAAGTCTTCTTCCTCTGTCTCAAATAGTGATTCTATGATATATGTTATTCTAGAACATTCCTCAGTTCCTGGGTTAATAGGCTTGGTTTCTTCAATAAGTATAGATGATTTCTCTAGCCTATAATCATGGATAAGAGAAAGAGGTATGTCTTCATCTTATGGTGACTCGGAGAGGTTTTTTCCAGAAGATACACCCTTTATTTTTACTTTTTTGGAGTCAATAAGTGTCCCAGGGGGGTTTTCACAAAAAGACTCATTTTTTATTTTTACTTTTGTGGCTAAAGCCTTCCTCCTCCCCAAAGTATCCTTTATGGTATAGCTTTTAGACATGTTGGGGTGTGCTCATGAACCTTAGGAGTACATCCCCACTTTGGAACTCATCAATATATACAATGCTTGGTTGGTCTAGTCTATGAGTTCAAGGTGGATGAGTGAGAGGTCAATGAGGCTTATGGATAGTTGACAGAGGACATATTTTCTTGGGAAAATTTTGTCATTAAATATAACATCATAGGATTTCTTTATTGTATCTTCTGGGATATATTCAACTTCCACAATTTCACCTTGGATATTCAGGAGGGTAACATTGGGCTCCAACCTTGTATGTGCAAGAGAGTGGTGTTGTAGCCAAATCTAGGACCTTGATGTCTTGGATAGTGAGAGGCTTCAAGTTGGTCTTTTATACCACCTTCTTCAGGTCCTAAACCATTACCTTGATAATTCCATTGTTTTATGGCCCATTTGTGTGACATAGGGTATTTATCTTTGAAGTACCCAAGAAGCTCAGTGTCAAGAGCTAGGGATCTTTGTATAGCCATTATTAATATCAAGCTCCATCTCTTGACTATTCAGGATGCCATGTGATAGGAACATAGATGAGCCCATTTTCTTTGTTTTAGGTTCCTCTTCTTGGGTAGTTCTTTGGTGAGATGGGCACCCTTGAGTATGTGGGTCAAGGGGTATGGCCCTGACTGTGAAGGAATCTGTTAGACTATATTCGCAATAGATCCTATTGTTGATCTTGAAAGTGGAAAGGGTGGAGGAAAGGATTGTTTCTAGATCAAAATGGGATTAAGAGGAACTAGAAATAAAAGTGCCAATGTCGATTCTAAAAAAAATGGGTGTAATGAGGGGATGAGGTTTCCAACGCATGACAATATGTGAAGGTTTGTGGATCAGCATGTATGGTAATTAATGTTCCTTGGTGTGGGAATTTGATGCACTGATGGTAGGTGGAAGGAACAACCTTTATAGAATGAATCCATGATCGATCGAGGAGGATGTTATAGGGGAGGTCAAGATTAACAATGTGACATATTGTGTCTTGTAATGTAGGACCCAATTTAATGGGTAAAAAAATGGTACCTTCTAAAGTACACTCTAGGTTGTCATAGGCCTTGATGGTTATGACCTCATGTGATATGTATGCTTCTTTGTATCCCACTTTCTTAATGAACTTTAGTGTACATAAGTTTAGGGTTGAACCATTATCTATCATGACCCACTTGACTACAAAGTCATTAACCATGATGGCGATGCAGAGTGGGAGATTTTGGTCTAGTTCAATGGATGGCATGTTGGAAGATTTGAATGAAAGGGAACACGAGAAAGATAAATGTCCCACAAGGTTCTCAAACTTAATGGTATTAAGGCCTATGGGGCTATGCTTCTTGGAGGGCTTTGTTGAGGATTTCTTGATGGATGGGCGAGGTACAAAGAAGATATAGGATGGATATTTGAGCAGGGGTATTCCTAAGGTTCTCTAGGAGGTTGTATTGTGCATTAGATGAGGAAGAAATATTAGCACCGATAATAGATATCCTACCCCTATGTGTGGTAACCACACATTGACTTTCTACACCTTTGACATGGATGATATTGATGGTGGGTTCCACCTAGGAGATGCATCCAAAAAATTTATCGTAATTGATGTAGGTGGTTGTGTAATATTTTCCATCAACATGGTCACCTTGCTTATCCTTTCCTTGGTTTAGGGGCAATGGGTTTGCATTGGTCATTCTTTTTCCATAATTGTGTTGAGGAAACACATTTTGACAAATCTATAGTTTTTCATTGGGAGAGGCATGGGTAGGTTCATCGATTATATTATTCTTGTCTATGAGATACTAGATATAGTGCTTGAGTTTCATGCACTTCACAATAGCGTGTCACTTGATACGGTGATAATCACAATACTCATTATCTTTGTACCATGCAAGCTTTGGGGTTGACTCATTGAATGGTTGGGTTTGAGGATAGATGATCAAGTTGGAATTGGTCATTCGATGAGAGATTATGTCCAAGGGTTCACCAAAAGGAGTGAATGTGCCTTTTTGGTTGTTCTGGACATGTGGTTTTTTTTGTCCTGGGGTGACTGATATGGCATTAGTCTAATTTTATGGGAGTTGACAATTTTTCATAGGTTGTTGGTAAGTTATCCCAGGTGTTTGATAAGTGGGTTTAGGTTGTTGGTATGATGGAATATGCAATTTAGGACCAGCCACAACAACTTGGACATGCTTGGTATTGATGGCTCCATCTGTGACTACATTTTTTTTTTCTAGTAGCAAGGTCGGTCATTATTGGGCCCATCTTCTTGGTTCTATTTATACTTCTTGATGGTACCATCATGATGCAAACCAAGGTAGGGAGGATCCAATTAAGGACAATCCATCCTTGTAGCTTTAGAATTACACAGTAGAAAACTCAACACAATAGGATATTTCAAATCAATTTTCATTAACATGCTCGGTTGTAAGGCCTTCTGAGTTAGGGCCAATTAAAAACAGGACAAGTTCTTCAAGATCCACATAGATCCAATACAAACTTAGCTAGTTCAGCTCTAAAAAAAATTAGCAACTAATGGAAACCCTAAGGAAGATCTAAACTTGAGCTCGCAAGCCTCAGAGCAATCTCCTTGTCTCCAAGTGTGCAAACCACTAGCTCTGCAACTATAAATTATCAGATAACAATCTGATCTACAAGATCATGCAAGATCTTTTCCAAAACTTTGCCAACTCCAACTTTTAGAACCTCTAATTTGACTCACCAAGTCATGCAATTTATGTCCCTCCTCTCTCCTAAACATCTATCCAAACACATCTTTAAATACTAATCATCAGCCACAAGTCGGTTGGATGAAACCATTAACTCCCCCCAACAATTATCAAATTCAATACACGTCAGCTTGAAAATAGCCTTACAAACATTTAATTTAACATGTTGGCCTCTAACAATAGCTACCAATAATAAATGCACCAAGTCAGCCCAAAAAATCACACAAAACTCCAGTCAGTAAACTAGAACTACCAAGCAATAGTGAAATAACCAAGCATGCCAGGCATCATTGAGCACCGCAGGCATCGTCGAGTAACACTTTCACCGAGTGCCAGAGATTATCAAGTTCCTTTAGTGATCAAGCTTCCTTCAATGACTGAGACCATTGATCAAGTCTGCAACCAAGTAACACCAGCCAAACACACACCTCCCATGTAGATTCACCACATACCCTAGATTGTCCCTGCATCACATCATCCAAGAGGCCTTTCTCAATGTCCATCCCATTCCCCTTTATATCTAGGTAGGTATAGATATAGTTCATGCACATCAACTTGGATAACTTCAGATGTAGGTTGTCAATAAATATCTTTATTGGATATTATTTTGAAGGTTGATATGATAACCTTGTGGTGAGGTTCTACCATCTTTGCAAATAATCTTCTAGGCTCTCACCTCCTTTTTGTTTCAAGTTGTAGAGATCTAAAAGAGATAGTTCATTCTTGATGTTATGCACATATTGTGCTATGAACATTCTAGATAATTCTATAAGGTTTATATTGATCCATAGGGTATTTTGTAGAACCACTCAATGGTGGTTCCCCCTAGGGTTTTAGGAAAGAGGTGCATGAGGAAATTATTGTTGTAGGAAATCTCTTAACAAGCCATGTAGAATTGTTTGACATGGCTAACTAAATCTCCCTTCCCCGGTACTTGTAAAACTTGGGAGTCTCAAAATATTTGGGGAAGAAAACTATTGTGATATATCTATCGAAGGGATAAGGAAAAAACTCCTCAAATTTAAAGGTTGTTATTTCAATCTTGGGCCGAAGTTGCTTAAGATAATTCTTCATTTCCTCCCACTTTGGGTTGGCAAGCCCTGGAGTAGGTTCTACAAGGATATTGTGGGATTTGGTAAGGGGATTGACCACCTATGTAGGTGGACTTGAGTGGGTTTTGTGATGGTGATTGGGGAAGGTATTATTGCTAAAAGGTGGATGTGTATTGTTATGAGGGGTACGTTGATATTTTCTATTAATGGTATGGAAGGATATTGCTATTGTATAGGAAGATACTATTGTTGTGGAGGTGGTTGGTAGAATGGAATGGATTTTTGATGTGCTTAGCCTTGGGCTTGGATGATATATATGGGATGCATACCCTAATTGTTGACGGGTGGATAGTTCCTTTGACATTGATGACAAGTGATGATGGTGTGATATAATTGATGAAATGGGAAGAGATTTGTTGTTGTGGTGGTGGTATGGTTTTGGGGATGATGGATGACATGACTAAGTAGTTGGTGAATGTAGGGATGGGTGCGGTTTGATGAGGAGGTGGCAGCAGTTATGTTGTAAATTATATATTTTTTTGTACGACAATGGGATTGTTCATATGTAATTTTTTTTAGATTCCCAAGGCATTCATTTTCTCTAAAGTAAGACCCCAAGAAGATCCTAACCTTGCAGCAGGTTATGATGTGGGAATGGTTGGGAATATGGATGTAGTGGTGGTGATTTGCATTATGAGCGGATGGTTTTAGCATCCTATAGGTGACATCCTTGTTGTGTAAAATGGTTGTAGGGTTTGTGTATTGGATATTAAAGGTGGGAGAGAAACTTGTGTAGAAGTTGGCTAGGCAAATGGTGTATTGGGTGCTTGGGTGAAGGTTTGTTCGGTGGTAGATGGAGGTGCTTGTGTTGCTCCTTGGAAAAGTGACATTGAAGTGGAGCTTTGGGACATAAAAGGTGGAGGTTGTGTTTGTGTGGAACTTTGTGTGGGGGGTGGAGGTGGAACTTTCATAGATATTTTTGCCTGAGTGGTGGTTTGAGATGTTGAAGGTGGAGGTGGCATTCCCATGATGGAGAAAGAAGTGGATTGTGCCATTGTGTGTACTATGGGTAAAGTGGCACTAGATTGCAATAGATGAGGGATGGGTGAGGCCACTTGGGATAATTTTGAGGCTAGGGTTAATTTTTTGGATGAAAGTGTTGAAGGAATTACTAGGGATGTGTATGGTATGTGAGGGATTGAAGGGATAAAGTCCTAGTGGAATGGGAGTACCCTCGTGTGCATAGTTGGCCAAAATGGTGAGGCAATTATGGGCTATAATAGTGTTGAAAATTTGTGCATTGTTAGGGTGACTCATAAATGCCTCTATATAACTTGTGGTAGGTGTTTCATCTAGGTCATCACATACATTCTTGACTTGGTCTTGTTGTGGATCATATGAAACCATGCCTTTTTTAGGATCATTTGGGTTAGATGACCTAGTGGCAAGGTTAGGATCCATATCCTTTCTCTTCTTTGATTGTGTCTTGGTAGGCATGAAATGTAGATCCTAGGATGAGGGATGAAGATGCAATGATGGATCTAGGGTGCAAAAAGAATAATGTGAATGCAAGATGGTCCTAAGGAAACCAAAAGATGAGGGGTAGGATGGCCCTAAGGTATCTAAGGGTAAATGAAAAAGTTATGATGAACCTAGATGGATCAAGGTATCTTTGGAGGATGCTTGATTGGGATGATGAGGATGTCCTAAGGATCTAAGGATTACTTAGTGTCAAATGGGATAAGTTGTCTTTCTTGGTCTAGGATCAAATGGATGGGATTGTCAACCTTAGATGGGCTTATGATCTTTGGAAGATGAGATCTTTATCAATGTGAGCCAATCTTTAGATCAAGATGATGAGTCTACAAGGATAAGTACTAGCTACCCTAAGAAATGCTTAGCCAAAGGGTGGAGCTATAGGATGATTTTGATTTAGGATAGAGGATCTAGAACCTCAAAAGGGTATGACACTAAGTGGAGATTTAGATTTGATTGATTTTTTAGGATTTAGGATTTTGAAACAAGGATGATAGTTTTAATCTAAAATGAGGTTTCCTAAAGGGATGACATTAAATGTTCCTAAAGGATGACCTAAAATGAAAAAGTGGTGAAGCGATCTTGTGAAAATTAAAAGGATATATTTTTGTGATGATCCAAATAGTCTTCTCTCTCAAGGCTAAAAAATACATGATTAATCTGAAAATGGGCTCCAAATTGCAAAATTTTGGCATTATATGTCACTCTATCAAGTTTCTCTTGGTATTTGGCCTCTTCTTGGATAGTGGTGAAAAGGGGTTGATGATCTTTAAGCTTGCATTCTATGGTTTTCTTCTTCTTGTACACACAAGCAACTGGTAGTTTTATCTTCTAGTATTTCACTCAATCGATCATGTGTCCAAGTTTCTTCGATCTTTGATGGTGATAATGTGCACAATTTATTTAGATTTTGCTAAGCTAGGTAGTGACTGCAGTAAGTGTACCTTAGCTTGTGTTTTGAGAAATTTATGGAACTTTTGGAAAATGTGAACCAACATCCCACAAGAGACAAAGAAATATTGTTGGAACAACACATTTATGTTTTGATCTCTTTGGAAAAGGACTTGTGACTTAGAGGGTGTACGTTGTAACAATTATTTTTACTGGGTCTGTAACATTGAAGACATGGACAAGCACTTTTATCCTATGGAATTAGCTTAACTTGAAAAATTTTTCTCATAGACATAGGCACACACCCAAGAGATAATCAAAATATGACCATTGTCGACCATGTAATGGATCAACAATGTTGTATTATTTGACTCCAAATCCTCAAGGATGGCATGATATGGTGAGTTTCTTGGGGAGGTTACTATCCTCCTTGCACAAAGATTATCAAGCCTTCGGAAATATATTGGGTGGGCCTCTAAAGAAATGGAGTCTAGTAAGATATGTGATGTCCTCCCAATTGGTTTGTACGTATGTGACTCACTTAAGAGCCTAGTTGACCATGCCCTAAATCATAGGGATATTCACCTACCTTGGACTACCATCAACACACATCGCCTGAGTTTGAGGGGATAACGTGAGAGTTTTCTCAACCTTATTTATATACTAATTAGGAAATTACTAGTTTGAAGTCATTCTCTAATGGGGAAGTGCCCCCTCTAGACAGACCTCACAAGAAGCAAAATCGATTGACTTTGATCTTTCTCTTCACCCAAGTTTTGTGAAGGAAATGATAGAGGATACATATACACACTAATAATTTTTACATTACTTATTTTAACAAGGATTTGCAATGAAGTAAAATCTCTAAGGAAGTGTTAAAAAAAATCCTTCAAACATGCCAAGAAGAATTCATTTCCAAATTGAACCTAATTAAGCTAAGTGTTCTCTATCCTAGAACATCAAACACTCATGTTTAACATGCAAGGCTCTTTGGAAAGAAAATGACAATGCTTTAGAAGGAAAGTTTAATTTTGTAAAAATAAAAAGTGTTACTTCTCTTTAGCATTCAAGATTGTTTTATTTATTTTAAAGCCCAAATTGAAGTGTTTATTACATTGTTCATTAACATTTAGGCATTCAAGAGTTTATGTTAGTTCTTTTTAAGCCCAAATTTTAAGTGTGAAGATTGATTCTTAATTTTAGCCTTTGTTTTTTTTAAACCCAAATAAAAAAAAGTGAGGTGTTCTATATGCATACAATGTTCTTTTTAGTGCACAAAAAGACAATGTGTAAATTTTGTTTTAAAAATTTTAACTCATGATATCGCTGATTGTACCTGCAATCTCATGAACAATAAAAAAAATCTTGCGGTTCATACTTGTAATCTCGTGGGTCTGTCAGTAAAAAAAAATAGAACACTGTAACTAACAAAATTAATAAATGCAATACCTTATGCTGTGATCTTGTTTGGTCAACATGTGATCCTGCAAAGTTAGATAGTTAATTCAAGGGCACAGGTTTAAAGATTTCTGACAGAGTGTTTTTTAAATTCCTTAAGGCTTACATAAAATTGTGTTTGCGATTTGAAAAGGTCAAAGTGTGTTCTTGCAAGGTCAAGGCATGATCTTGCCAACTATTAGAATAGAAAAGAAAAGACAGAGAGATTAGTCAAGACAAAGAGGGATTTGTTTTGTGGGAACGCGATCCCACAGGTTTATCGCTCGATCTCGCCAATTGTGCTCACAATCTCATTGATGCTTTTTTTTACAGCTATGCAAAATCCAAAAGTGGAAATGATGGCACAAATACCTACACTTAAACTTTCAAACCTACAAAAACCAAAAAACAACTTGCAACACCCTCAAACAACAAAAAATATTAGTTTTTTGGTTAGTTTTTGCAAAGAAAAATAGAATAAGATTGAGGAGAATGACCATTGAAGTGGGTCCCATTGGGCATGCCAAAATGTATGCAATAAAAATATTAAGTCTAAGAGCACACGAACAAGTTAGATCATTCAAAAAACTAAAAACTACTACCACACTTATGCTAAGACCATAACGAAAAGCATGAACAATAAACTAGTTTGCAAACCTTTCACAAAACCAAGACAAGCCCACTATTTTTAGTAGATTTGGTCCAAGAGATTGAATGTGTGCTCATAAAACCTTGATCAAGCTTCAATGGGTGAATGGAAAATTTGGTATTATAAGGTTAATATTAGTGTTTTTGCTCTTCAAAATAGTATTATAACAATACTCGAATGGTGGATGAAAATGAAGGAGAAGAGGGCTCAATTTATAGGTTGTATGAGGAGAGTTGAATAGACGATTAAGATGAAACAATGAGGAAGGGTGAAGATTCATTTGAGATAGATCACATGAATTTTCCTTTCTCAAATGGCTCTCATTGTGACAAGTGTCACAAGGAGAGAGGTTTGGAAGAATAGGGGAATGTGACCATTTTAGGAGATATGAGAGGGGACAAAGGTGTAAGAGATGGGTGGAGTGTGTAAGAGGGATATAAGATAATTTAAGGTTGACATGAGGTTTTGAGGTTGGGGGATGTGAGGATGTGACATGAGGTTTGACTTGTGTTGGGTTAGGATTTCTTAATCCATAGATTATGATTGTGCAAATGTTTAGTGGGTGATTAGGCTTGGATTAGAGGGCAGGTGGGAGAATTAGGAGGATGTGATGGGAGGAGAGAGAATGAGTGGAGGGTTGGATTAGCTAATTATGGGTCATTAGATAATAAATAGGGATTAGTATGTGTGAATGGGTTGGGTTGAGTTAGAACTCAAGGTTAGCTAGTTGGAGGTTTGGTTAGATGAGGGTTAAAGTTAGGAGTTATGTGCTCAAATTGAATTAAATATATTATTTAATTCTAAGTGGGAGGAAAATAGATTTATGAATTAATTTAAATAGATAAATGTATTTATTTAAATTAAAAGAGGGATAGGATTTAATTAATTATCAAACTATAAGTTGTCATTTAGATAATTGATTGGACTATAGTTAATTAATTCAATTAATTAACTAGGGAGATGACATAAATTAAATAAATATTAAATATTTAGTCAATCAATGTCCTAGGAGAGAACTAAATATAATTACTTAATTATGTAATCAAATTTAGGTGTCTACACTTTTTAAATTTTCCTAAATACCATGAGAAACTTCCAAAGATACAACTTTTATCAATTCAATTTTGGTTAGAGCATTGAAAATTGCATACCTTTCCCTTTCATTGTTTTCATATGCTTTAATCTTATTTGAAGTGTTGATTCCACTTGTAGCTTTCACATAGAGTTTCCAAAGTCTTCCAATTTTTTTAATTGAGAGAGTTCAAATATCCTCGCATCTATACTATCAAATATCAATAGTTAGATCCATTTAAGGTAGGGAGTGGAATTTGTGTGCCATCGGGATTTCCTCAAGTGGTAAAGCTCTTCTTCAAGGAACATGACTCTGATAAGAAATATTGAATATGCAATACAAATGAGAGAGGGGGTGAATTATTTTTCCATAAAATTTTAAACCTTAATGAGACTTTCATTAGTTCCACCAAACATACTTTAGTTCTTAAAATGATGAAAATATGAAATCACAACAATCATAAAACACATAAAACACTAGATTTACATGGAAAATCCTATTAAGGGAAACCCCACAAACAATATTATTTTCTAATATTAAAATACATATTAACGTGACATAGTTTAAGGTGATTTTTTCAAAGAAAGGATCACTTCTAGAGGCTCATTGCCAAAGGGATCACTACTCAAAGAAAGAAGGTTGATTGCTAGAGGGCTCGCTGCCTAGAAGAAGAAGGATAAAAGAGAATATATTTACTAGTGATGCACAATACAAATTTAACTAAATGATCTTTAGATAGATTTAGCTCACTTCTTCTAGTAGTAAACACATGAAAATTCACACAGTCTTCAAACTCTCTTCATAAATTTTCAAACATACAGGAAGATAGACCCTCTTTTATATATCTTGTTCATATGGGTACACACTTGAATAGAAATCACACAAGTATACACAAATTCCTCACAAACACCATAAAGATTTATCTTGTTTTATACCAATCCATATTTACAATATCTCCCATAGTTAGCTAGCCAAGTGGCCAAATATAATTTAAAATTGATTGGCAAAAACCTTCTCGTGAAGCGGAGGAATGAGAAGTGGACCACAACACGTCATGGTTGGAACCAAAAGTATCACTATACATGTTATATTCTACCTTGCATATATCAAGAAAAATAATTAAAGTGTAAATACCTTAGGTTGACCAAACCTAGAGTAGAAACACCATCAAACTTAAAAATCAAGTCTCCAAAGCCAAAAATCATGTGTCATCTAAAATGAATGAATCTAAAGACATTAATAACTCATTTCTAAAAGTGCACCATTAGAAACTGACATGTAGATAAATGTGAAGCATGCATTTCACGCAAAGACCACTTTTAGTCACAACCATACAAAGACAACTGCCAAATCCATTGTACCTAGTTATAAACCATCAAAACTTGAAATAAACATCTTCATTATCATATCAAAGTCTCAACAATAAATTCTCAACATATCAAATATATGAAAAGAAATATCCTCAAAGTTGATTACACAAAGTAGTCACTAATGAAAATAATAATTTGACATTAATGACAACCATACAGACCCAAGCATACCTTGTTGGAAATCTATTGGAAAATGTGATGCTAAGAGGGGGGTGAATCAGATATCACTTATTAATCCATTTTACATTACAAAAAAATTGCATAGCATTATCACAAACTTCATCAATGTAATGAAACTAATAAACTAAACATCATTCGTGAAAGTACTCATAACACAATAATTTTGGTTACCCAGAAACCCTAGAAAGCTAAAACTAGGGTGGGAATGACACCCACAAATCTTCACTACTATAGTATAAAGTTTGCCTGTTAGGGCTACAAATTTGATCACAAAATATATTCTACCCTGTGAGGGGTCTACCCTATTAAGAGCTAAAAGACTTATACAATCTACCTTGCAAAAGGATTTAAAACTTATAACTAAGTAAGCACTCAGTTAAGAGATTACATAAGGTCAGTTAAAACCATGTTGTTAAGAGATTTACCCTGATACACTTGTTAGAATGTCTCAGTACCCAATCCTTCAGTCTGCACTGTATGTTGATTATAGATCATCTCCTTCTAGTATTGATTTGAACTTATCTATCAAGTTTATCTTTGTTATGTCCCTCATTGCTTTACTCTATTTCACTCGGTCACTGAACTCTATCAGAATACTTCACTAGTCTAAAGATATTCCCTCTTCTCTTTCGCATCCACACACACATTAGGGTTCAAATCTTATCTTATATAGAAAACTGAGTTCCTCCAAGATTTGATATCTACGATCAAGATTAACTCATTATGTCACTTAACCTTTTCCTAATTCTGATTGGCTCCAAGTATTGCATAGGGATTAATGATTACAAAATAGAACCGTAATCACCTCCGTGATTTCCTCAACAAATAGTAAAAAAAATATGAATGTCAGCCAAAACATTTTACCTCAGTGATTGTGCCTAAAAAAAACACAAATGTTAATTCTAGCTTTCTTGTTAATTGATACCTCTTGCACTCAGCATTCACTATTCCATATACTCTAGCGCTCAGCATTGTCTTCTTTACATAACTTAGCAAAAAATTACTCGACTAAGACAAAAGTACTCGGTGACCATAGGTTTACTTGATAGTGACTATTGCTCATTAAATATACTTTATATGACTCAGCCTATACATGATGACTTGGTCACATTGATGACTGATCAACATTGCCTAGATAATGACTAAGTGTAAGACACTAATAGACAACCAAACTATAGGAATCTACAATCTCCCCCTTTGACATTAGTGGAAAAAACACTTTTTCATGACATTTACATAGAGTACTTAGTATTAATAGATTACTCCCCCTAAGATATATACATATACAAAACTGAGTATATCATACCATTCTTCTTTAGCTTCTACTCTTTTATTATGGTACCTCCCTATGTGCCATGATATGTCATTTACTCGTTTCCCCCTTGTTTTTGGCACTTATGATTTCTTCATTAGTAGGGAGCGTGCAATATTTTTCCAAAAATGGTTTGTGAAGCATCATAACCATATGCAATGCAGATTCCCAACTAGATGTTGCAACTTTCAGAACCTCTAATTGCACTTCTAGCTCAACAGCTAGGTTGACTAGGCTCTCAGCAATAGAAAGATGAGGATCTTTTTGTATTAGCTCCTTAGCCTTTGCTAACTCTCTTTGAATGACCTCTAGATGAGGTTTCAACATTTTTTTAATAGAGAGTAGATGAGCCCTTATCTTACCATCATTAGCCATTAACTCGGCTATCCTCCCTTGACTATGTAGAAGCTTGGCATAGTGTTTGGAATTGGAACTTGCATCCAAACCTAATGATTGACAAGTAGATTTTATTTCTTGTTGTAGTTTATCTACCAATACCTAGTTATCCTTTGTAAATTCTTCTACATTGCATAGTTTCATGTACAAAGATTGTGCATTGAGTAAAACTCCTTCTGATTCTAATATTTTGGTAGAAAGTGATACCTGCTTCACTACTATCTCAGTAGAGACCTTAGTGAGTACCTTTGTCTCAAATTTCCTTTCTCACAACTGCAACAACTTATCATTTTCTTCTCTTTCTTCATTTGTCACTTTCTTGACTATGTGGACAAGTTGTTCCAGAATGGAGTCAAAGTCATTAGCATTAGACATGTCAAAAGCATCAATAAATATACCTTTTATCTCATGTAGAAATTGATTTTTCTTATGTTCCCTTCTCAATTCTTCTTGCATGCTTTTCCTCTTTAGTAGATCTTGCAATATTTGTATCTGTTCATATGATAAGTTATCAGTGTCCTATTTTGGAATCACAATAACTTCATCAATTGTCACCTCAAGTGTAGAAATTTTCCCTCTCTTTTTCTATGCCTTCTTCTTCAGTGTACTTCCACTCAACATCTATACAAGAGCTTTTATTGCCTCTTGCTCCTTAGGCTCTTGGATGTCAATGTCTTTTTATTTCTCTTCTTTTCCCTTATCCTCTACATGAGGATTTATGATCACTAATGTAGATTGATCTACTTTTTCCTTCTGTGACTCCTTGACAGATGTAGACGAAAGTAAAGTTGTTGACTGATCTTGTTCCTTGGTAGTGCTAATACTGACTAACATGTCAATTGTAACAACTTGAGGACTGATAGGGGGGGTGTTGATAGTTGATGTAGCATCAATTTTTAGATAATCTATGACTTGTAGTAGCACAGTGTTACTGCCTGAAAAAGATGTATCATGTGCTACCTCGGCTTGTATGTCTTCCTTGGTCAATACCTGATTTTTCATCGGGGTATCCTCGGTGATGTCAACAATAGTTACCTCAGGTAACTCCTGATATTTTTCTTCCTTGGGAGATTCTTTCTCCTAAATTTTTGGATCATTTGCATCTTCTTTATTATCTAACTCAACACCTTTAGATAAGTGTAGAGCATCTCAAGTATAGCTTCTTCAATTTTCTCCTTATCTCCTATACTCATGCTCTTAAATCTTATTTGTTTCAAACCTTCAAGTCCAGAAGAGTTCTTGATGGTGTGGCATATTTCATCCACTCTTGGTGTTTTACTCTATACTCATAACTTCTTCTTCTTTACCTCCTCATCACTCTCTATTTCTTCATCATCTTTCTCTAAAATTAGTTTCCTCCTAGGCTTCATCCTTGATTGGCTCGGCACTGCCCTAGGCTAAACAAATTTACTTTTCCCTGATATATGGGTTTTCTTTTGTGGCTCACAGCTGCGGGTGTAGAGACTATCCATGTTCTTGGCCTAAGAAAAGGTGATGAAATAGCCTTAGGTTTTTGTACTTTCTTGCTCATAGGCTCAGCAATTACTACCTTCTTGCCTTTATTCTCCATGTATTTCTCCTCTTCTTTACTTTCACTGGATTCACTTTCTTTGTCTTATCCTAGTCCTTGTGTCAGTTCAAGAGGTACATGTACCTCTCTCTCTCCTATCATTTTCACTAGGTTCTTTTACTATCTTTTTCCTCTTTCTCTCCATGGTAGCAGACTTCAATCCCATGGTTATTTTAGACTTATCCTCCTTATATGTTCCAAATTAGGGAGCCTTCTAATCAATTTCCTCAGCTAACAAGGCTGTGATTATTGTTGTGGTCTCATCAATATTAACCTCATAAGGTGATGGCATTAGTCATGATACCCTCGAAAAAATAGATTGTGCATATGTGAAGTCAATATCTACTAAGAAATAGATGTCATGATTGTACTTCTCAACTAAAGACACAGGAATCCTACTTCTCTTCCTTATTTTCTTCTTGAATTCTACAAAGTAGTTTTCCATTAAACCCTCAAAATTCTCTCCTATCTGACTTACAAACTCATTATTTTGAACTATGATTGGCCTAAACTTATCCCAAATTACTTTGTCAATAGTAGGAAAATGCTTCTGAATATAAAAGAATAAATAGACAAGTAGGGAACCAAACTTACACATAGAATTCTTTGCTTTCTAGATAGAAGTAAGGTTCTCAAAAAGTTGAGTCAATTGGAGCTTAGCGAGGTCATAGGTATGGCCCTTCTTGATGATTTTCCAAACTTGGTCCACTACCATACACAGGATGATGTCCAACTAACTTGACTGATAAAATTTGTGAGTGATTACCCTTACTGCAAACTCAATCTTTAGATCAATGATAGTGGAGATTGTCATTCCGCGTGTATTCCATACTACCTAAGTGTTCGCTTGAATCTCTTCCTTGCTTAAACACTTCATTTTTCTCTTACTAGATATTTTAGGGTATCCAGTTACCCAGTGAATCATGTCTTTTGTTATCTAAACTGGTCCATCCTCTAGCCACAATTGCATGTCATATACTCTACTTAGTACAATTTTAATCCAGTCCACTTTAAAATTTTGCAGAAAATCTAGGGCATGAACTAACCCTTGTTCAAAAAGATTTTGGTGTTCCGGCTTCAACGCCCCATTGCTGCATAATTTGTCATATGCTTCACTAATTTCAAAGTCTCCAATCTCTCCAATTTTTCACATGTAACATGACCTAATGTTGTTTACCATCAAAACATTTTCTGAAACCGATGAAAGAGCACCATTAAAATCTCCCTTCATCGTGCTCTCGGGAATCACCTAAAACTTCTATGGCTTACACACTTTGTTCCTTACCAATTGGACATTGAAAAGTTCCTTTCCTTGTTTCTTCATTGTAGAAGATGAAGATGATGCCATTTTTCTTAACTAAAAATTCTTAGAAAAGATTTTACTCGGTATGGTACCTTTTCTCAAGTGTTCAATAGATGATTTGTCAATGGCATGCTGAGAAGAATTTGAAATCACCCTCAAGCTCTAAACAAATAGGTTACATGCTCTTGAATTGCTCAAAGAAATTCTCAATTTGCTGGTGAAATGAAATGAACGGTAACATCCTACTTTATAGACTTCAAACGATCGAATTAGGGCTTCATAAATGTTCCATACACATTCTAGGTGGAATACATTTGTCTCAACACTCTTATGTTAAGCTCAGTGTATATTACATCTTGGCTACCATAGGTTCTCAGAATACATTGATAACTCGATCACTTCTGACTCAAACAATGATGCTCAACATCAAAAAATGAATTGTTCTACTTTGCCCAAATATGTCCTAATGCATCTCTATTTGTGCAGGTATGGACTTTTTCTCAACATATGTTAGGAACTGATATAAAATAAATATTTGTAAGACTCACTTCCATACATACCTACTTTTCTTAGTTCAAAGTAGTGTGATGACCTAATCCATCAGATTGGGTGACCTCAGGTGCACTGGCTTCACTGGTGCTTCCATCTTCTTTCTTCTCCCATGTTTTATTCATCTGATTACTCAATTTCTCAATGATATCTTCATTCTTGATTTGATCATTTCTCGGTATGGGTGATCTAGAATATATATTTAGATGACCTATCTTGTTACATTTGTAGCATACCACACTTCCATTCATCCATATTTAAGATTTCCCTCTGAAATGAGTCTTCAGACAATTTGCTCCAATGTGCCCATATTTTCCATAGTAATGACAACTATACCAAGTGTTATAATCCTAGTTGTATGAGTTACTCTTCATAGGTGACTTAGTCTATTCATTTGATGACCATTTAGGTTTAGATCTGCATTAAAATTCTCTATGTCTATACTTTTCACAGTTGAAATAGTGTCCTTGAAATTTTAGTGAGTTAGGTGGATTGTTGACCTTAGACCTGCATTCTTGTGCCCGATGTCCAAATTTCTTACAGTTAAAAAATTGTCCATTAAATTTAGGTTTAGGATCAGACTTACCATGTTTTCTTCTATAGATGTTAGATGTATGTCCTAGCTTTCCACAATGATGGTATGTAGGCTTGTTGTTCTTTGGTTTATCATTCCTTTTCTCTCCACTTTTTGATGATTCTCCTTTCTTAGTAGATGATGATTGCTCATTTAGTCCAAGTCCAGATCTATCACTAGATCTTCTAGGTGAGCTTAACAGTTCTTCAAAGTATCTTGTAGCTTCATTAGGTTTGTTCATCCTTTCATTTTTTTTCCTTTTCAGATCTCAGTTCATTCCTTAGTTGATTATTTTTTGATATCAGATTGGTGATTTCCACATCTTTCCTGCCCAATTCTTGATTAACCAATAGTAGTTGATTTACCATGTCTAGTTGATTATTGGTCAACCTTTTCATGTCACTTGTCCTTTCATCAAGTCTCATTGATATTTGTCTTTTTTCTTCTTCTGCCATTGTCTTGTCATCTTCAGCTTTCTTTTTCTATTCAACTACTTCACAGAGTCTGACAGATTGAATTTTTTGTTCTCTCTTCAGATTTTTGATGTCCTCATTTAGTATGTTATTTTTCTCCAGTAGCTCTTGTATGACTTTGTCACTTTCTACAAAGGTCCCATTATCAAATAGTCCAGTAGTATCTTCTTCTTGATATTGTGATTCATTTTGTTGAATAGCAATTTCTCTTCTTCTACTTAAGGATTTCTTCAGTTCTCCTCTGGCTGATTCAAGTTGTTGTAATGCAAGTTGAACATCAATCTTCTAATTGTCTATAATTTTTCCCAACTTATAAACTTCCATCTCAAGATCTTTTTCTTCAAGTGGTTAGACTTTCTATAAGAAACACTAGTGCTCTGATACCAATTATTGGAAATCTATTGGGAAATGTGATCCTGAGAGTGGGGGTGAATCAGATATCACCTATTAATCCATTTTACATTACAAAAAAATTACATAGCATTATCAAAAACTTCATCAATGTAATAAAACTAATAAACTAAACATCATTCATGAAAGTACTCATAACACAGTAATTTTGGTTACCTAGAAACCCTAGAAAGGTAAAATTGGGGTGGGGATGACACCCACAAATCTTCACTACTACAGTATAAATTTTTCCTATTAAGGCTACATATTTGATCACAAAATATGATCTACCCTATAAGGGGTCTACTCTATTAAGAGCTAAAAGACTTATACAATCTACCTTGCAAAAGGATTTAAAACTTACAACTAAGTAATCACTTGGTTAAGAGATTACATAAGGTTGATTAAAACCACGCTATTAAGAGATTTACCCTGATACACTTGTTAGAATGTCTCAGTACCTAATCCTTCATTCTGCATTGTATGCTGATTACAAATCTTCTCCTTCTAGTATTGATTTGATCTTATCTATCAAGTTTATCTTTGTTATGTCCCTCACTGCTTTACTCAGTTTCACTCAGTCACTAAAGTCTATCAGAATACTTCACCGGTCTGAAGATATTCCCTCTTCTCTTTTGCATCCACACACACATTAGGGTTTAGATCTTATCTTAAATCGACAACTGAGTTCCTCCAAAATTTTATATCTACGATCCAGATTAACTCATTATGTCGCTTAACCTTTTCCTAACTTTGATTGTCTCCAAGTATTTCATATGGATTAATGATTAGAAAATAGAAGTGTAATCACCTTTGTGATCTCCTTAACAAAAGGTAAACAAAATATGAATGTCGGCCAAAATGTTTTATCTTGGTGATTGTGCCTAAAAAAACACAAATGTCAATTCTGGCTTGCTTGACAATTGATATCTCTTGCACTTAGAATTCACTGTTCCTTATACTATGGCACTCAACATTGTCTTCTTTACATAACTTGGCAAAAAATTTCTTGGCTAATACAAAATTACTCGGTGACCATAGGTTTACTCAGCAGTAACTACTGCTTGGTAAATATACATTATATGACTCGGCCTATACGTGATGACTTGGCCGCAGTGATGATTGACCAACATTGCCTAGATAATGACTAAGTGTAAGACACTAATAGACAACAAAACTATATGAATCTACATACCTGTCATGTCCCTCCAGGGAACCTGGAATGAGATAACAAGTAAACAAAAGAAATGTGTTAAAAAAATTGTACTTACTAAGTTCAATTAAGTATTAGTCCTCACAAGTTCCCCTTAAGATTTTTCCCTTAAAAATTCATAGGTAAATCTTCATGAAATGCATTAAGTGAAAACATGCAGAAAATTAAAAATCATTGATTCCTTTATTTCTATGAGAGAGAGAGAGAGAGAGAGAGAGAGAGAGAGAGAGAGAGAGAGGAACTAAGTATGATATAACAATTTATTTTCTTCCTTCTTTCTTTTACAACATGAAATACCATAGAAAATTGAATTCAAGATCCCTTAATATTTACATTTATCATACATAACTAAAAGATGTCATCAATAAGAATATTATAGCTTGACTTCCTTTCCCATTACTTTTCTGAAGACACCCTTCCCAAATGCATAGATGAATATAATATTTCTTTCACATTAAAATGCCTTATAGGCTTACATGAGTTTGAATAACTTCTTACAATGTCTTTATAATAACCTCCACATGATACAATAAGAAAAATAGAGAGAGAAATGTGCAACATCTTCAAATGCTCCATGGTCTGCAACACACAAACAATGCCTCAAAAAAGAATCATGACCCAACCACATGGATCCATAAAGGTCCACTCCCTCATGCTAGGAGATAGAACCATTATTCACATAAGGGAGCTAGGCTAGTCTAAGGTGGTGAAGTATCCAACCCTAGAACAAGAAAAACACTTACACAAAATAGAAAGCACAAAAGAGGATTTTTCCTAGGATGTTGATTAGGTGAGTATCATCACATTTTTCTATGTGTTGGGATCCTTCCTAGAATTCATGTACTCTGGCTCCCTTAAGAAGCCTACCCAAGTAGCTACAATGACCCTGATACCCCAACATGACCTATGTGTCCATTGTCAAATCTTTTATCTTTTTAAAGGTTTAATTTATCCCATACACATACCCCAAACCAATTTTTGAAATATATTAGTTCTTCTTTTAAACTCACCCAAAGGTTATCCCTCTAGCCTCCTCAACCCGAATCTTGTAGTGAGCTACTCACTTGGGGAACCTAGAAATCCTACTCGCAAATAGGTCATTAAGGATGTAAACCTCCATAGTGGCATCCCTCCCAAGGGAATTATAAATAAATCATACTAGAGCCCATGCCTCTAGGATGACCCTAACCCCTTAAGACGAAGGATGGAGAAAGTGAAATTAACACAATGGTTCCTAGTGTATACACATAAGGTGAGTGTGTAGGTATACATATCTCCCAAATAAACCTATAGGATAGGGTGACCGTATAGCCTTTCCCAAAATTTTCTCAAGGGAAACAAATGCACAAAGAACCCAACATACCTACCCAAGATTTTCTTGTCTAAACATGACCACCAAATTGGCTTCTAACTAACACAACAGTTTTTCTATGGGTTTTAAAAAAGAAAAAAGTCAAAAACAATTTCGGTTTCAAAAGAATACAATTGATTATTCAATAAGTTGATTATGTCAATCTAGATATAGGTTTAATATAATATTAAATGTAGCAACTTAATTATGCCATCAAACATAAATTAAATTAAAAACTTAGTAGGATTTTGTAATGGTGGAAATGTGGATATAGGTAGGGTTTCTACCGAATAGAGATCCTAAGTCCACATTCCCTACAATTCATATGAGTTGATAACAATGTAAATCTGGAAATACTTGAAATTAGATAAGATAAAATACATACCTCATAAAATTGATCTAGAAATATCTATTTTCTGGTGTCTATGTTCAGTATTGGGAAATTCTGCAACCGGATCCGGTATAGGAAAATAGAGATGAAGAAAACCCAGAAAGCTTGTTCAATTTTGAGGAAGGTCATCCTTGACCCAAATATAGGGTAAGATCTAACCCCGGGGTACAATCTTACCCCTAAAGGTCATCCTTGACTTGTAATACTCTGATGGAAATTCTGTTCCTAGAGTTTGGTGAAAAGGGTACTCAGATCTGTCTGCAACTCCCGAAACAATGACTATAGATATTTGAAAATGGTGTTTTTGTGGTGGCTATATAGGGTTTTTCCATAGTCAAACCACGTTTTGGTGATCTCCACCTCCACGAATAGTCAAATGTAATAGAATGTGCATGTGTATTGAATGTGTAAAGCCAAGATCTAATCCTCTAGATTAAAACCCTAGCATGAATGGATATGAGAAAGAAATGTATAGATTCGAACATGAAAAGAAAACATACCAAGCCCCCAAGGCTAAAGTACTCTTACCAAACTCACAATCCGTAATTGCTACCCCATGATTGTATCTTTAAATGCTTGAATATTGAAAATGGTAGATCAAGGACGAATGAATCTTTCTTGCTCCAAAGAATGTCCATAATGGCTTTTCCTCAAAATGATTGATATCAACAAGAACTTGATCTTCTATATCATCCTCTTGCAATCTTGCATCTTCACTTCACCATCGCTTGCTTGTTTCTCATGACTTCTTGAAATGAATGCAAAAGAGAGTGCTTATATAGAGATTTCAAGGTGAAGCTCCTCACATAATGTAAGGGCCCATAATTCAAATTTTACCCTGAATTATGGTCAAATCATAATAACCAACTAAGGATGGAAAATAATTAAATGAATTTCAAATTAAAACCCTTTCGCATTCAGATCCGGAAGCCCGACATTGATTTCAATGTCCTCCGGGACCAAAATTTGAAAAGGGTGATCAAATCCTGATAGAGGTCAAGGATGACCTCAACTTTGACCTAGGTCAAAGCCAACATCGACCTTGACCTAGGTCAAATTCAACCTCGACCTTGACCTAGGGGTCCAGATCAACTCAATGTAGAGAACAGGAGGTCCCGGGAATGCCCAGAGACTTAGAAATGATGACAGAACAAGTCAAAGTTCTAGAAAAGGACACAAAGGCCCATGATGAAGATAATGAAGGCTAGGAGGACCTATGTCTAGATCCTACCTAGAAAATAGATCCATAGAGAAAGGAAATCAAGGAGGATCCTTGGGATCCTAACCCAAATTTCACCTAGAATGAAGAGATCAAGTGCAAATGCATCCTAAATGCAAGTCTATCATGATAAATGTACTAAAAGAGGGTGCTAAACCTATCAAGATGGAAGTGATTCCATTTTAAGATGATCCATGTTATCAGCTCTGATAGAGAGGTGGGATGAGGATACATGCTCCTTTCATCTTCCCTTAGGTGAGATCACTGTGACACTGGAGGATGTCTACAAAATCTTGTGGCTTCTAGTTCGAGGTGAGCCTATTAGAATGAGAGCACAACAAGGTTATAAGGAGATCCATGAAGATATAGAGTATTGTTTGGGATGGGTTCCACAGATGTGAACCCGGTCAGATCAGATCACTTTATCATCCATACTGGCAGGCCCTACACATTTAGTATAGAGAGTGATGCTATGTATACTGTCCTTGGTTGTGGTACCCAACACAAACGGTACAGTCTTTTCTACACTTTTGACCCATCTTGTATACAGGATGGAGAGTGATAGGATTGTCTACTCGTGGGGTCATAGTATGTTGGCCTAGTTATACCACGAGCTATGTCAGCTAGTGAGATATCAAAGAGAGAGTCTTTCGGTATGTACGCTTTTGTATATTTGGTTGTTTGAGAATTTCACATGTACACAACCATAGGGTGTTCTAGTGATGGTAGATGCTAGAACACTAAGAGGCTTTACTTATCCTTTGAGAGATGTCTGACAGTTTGGAGATATCCTCTATTGGAGCATATGTCTAGACCATATTCCAGGCATAGATGTGATATGGAGACCCTACTACCAGATGACAGAGTGGCTTGATACATAGCACTAGATGAGACATTCACAACAGCACAAGCTACTAGAGGGTCATCAAAGTCACACAGTGATTCCATACTACTATGATCGAGTGATGAGATAGTTTGACCTTTTACAGGGAGTCCCTAGAGTGGTACCTCATTATGCACATCTGAGGGGTACTATCAGAGACCTTGCACCATATGTTGAGCATCAATAGTAGACATAGTATATAGTGATGTAGATGTGATAGAGGATATAGAGGTACCATTAGATGTGGCCTACATAGACATTAGTTGAGACTAAATCAGGTATTGGAGTCTAAAGGGAACCCATCCCATCTTTCCTGAGGATTATCCTATAGGTGATCTAGACCTTTCAGAGAGGACACACTAAGATAGTTGCATAGAAGAGGAGGATGAGGATCACAGAGATGAGGAGGAGCCCATCTCAGAGGGAGACCCCATGGAGGAGGAGAGAGTAGAGGAGATGCCCCTAGTCGGTGATACTAGTGCAGATGTGCACATTTTTCACACATCAACACTAAGATTATGATGACCTCCATGATCCCATACAGAGACACCACCACTAAGACCTAGATAGAGAAAGTGTGGAGAGGGTAGTCACTCCATGCCCCCACCATCTAGATCCTTTGGTGACACCGAGGAGGGAGATGCAGGTATGGAATATGAAATTGATTGAAAATGTAACTTAATTTGTGAGAAAAGAGCATCAAATTGATAAATGTGTTTCCATTATGTAGCTAGTGTAATGGAGTGGAGGAGTTTTGTATCGAAGGTTCTAAAGGATAAATGTATATCCTATCAACTACTAGCTGGCGAGCGAGAGCCTTCCATTAGTCACAGAGATCTTGGCATGCATACTGATATCTTTGCATGTGTGATATGATCATATTGAGGAGACACTCATAGACTACTGATCATAGATCTACTACTTCTCATCATAGATCAAAGAGATCTGGGAGTCATCAACCATTAGAGCATAGAGATAGATAGAGTGATAGATAGGGCCATGGGCCACATATGTATCAAAATTGAAAAGATTTTTATGAATGAAAAAATTTCTCTACTAATTAGTTCTATGTTTGATTACTATATTTTCATCAATATAAAACTTAATAGAAAGAAAGAAGGTGCACAAATGTATTCAAATGTAATTTTACTGAAACTACATAACCTATAAAACAAACATAAATATTTTATAAGGAATACATAAATACACAGAGAAAGAAAGAAACAAATTAAGGATAATAAAGTTTAAGATGCATAATATTGATAGGTTCCTTAAGAGAAACACCATCCATATCAGCAATTTTATAAGAACCTGAACCAAAGTCTTTAATCACAATAAAAGGTCCAAGCCAATTAGGGCTAAACTTTCCTTTTTCACCATGTAAAGCATTCACATTTAGTTGATTTTCATATAGGACTAGATCACCAACTAAAAATTTTCATTCAATAACCATATGATTATATTGCTTCTGAAGAGTTTTATGATAAGCTTTTATATGTTCCAAAGCATGTATTCGTTGTTCTTCCAACATTTCTAATTCTTGTAAGCGTTGTTCTTGAAATGTATCCTTTTTTATTATGCCATGAAATGAAACATGCAAAGAAGGTATCTCTATTTCCAAAAGGCATAATAGCATCAATACCATAAACAAGATTGTAAGGAGAAGTACCCATAGTAGTACAAACACTAGTCCTATAAGCCCATAAAGCATAGGTCAATTGAGTATGCCAATCTTTCGCATGCTTGTTAACTATTTTTTCTCAAAATTTGTTCAATGATTTTATTCAATGCTTCAGCTTGACCATTAGATTGAGGATAATAAGGAGTTGAAAATCTATGTTGAATTCAATTTTTCTCCAAGAATTTTGTGACTTCTTTGTTCTTAAAAGAGGTACCATTATCCTAAATTATAGTCGAAGGAATACCAAATTGTGTTATAATATTGTTAAGGATGAAATCATAGATAACATCCACAGTTGTCGAATGAAGAGGGACAACTTCTACCCACTTTGTACAGTAATCCATAGCAGTCAGGATGTATGTATGTCCTTGAGAAGAAGCTGGTGAGATTTTTCCAATAAGGTAGAAACCCCAAATACTAAAAGGCCATGGAGAAACTTGATTACAAAGTTCATGAGTAGGAGCATGAATCAAATTACTATGTTGTTGACCTTGAGGACATTTCTTAACAAACATGAAAGAATCTTGTTCCATTGTTTGTGAATAATCCCATTCTAAGAAGTTTATTAACCAAAGATTTTCCACCAAAATGTCCCCCTACAAGAACCATAATAAGCTTCTACCAAAGCTACCAGAATTTCAATTCTATTTTGACATCTTAATAGTAAACCTTCATAAGAATGTTTGTAAAGCGTGTCTCCTAAAATTATGTAACATGTTATAAGCTTCCTAATATGATTGCGCGTGTTCCTTGATGATTCACGAAAAGTACCATCTTTCAAAAAATGAAAGATATGAGAATACCATTCATCCAAATGCAAATTAAAACAATCAGAGGTAATATTATTAGAAATTGAAGGGTTTTAAAAGTTTGTATAGTAAATTGAAATTTTTTAGTGTTATTCTCAAGACAAACCAAAGAAGTTGTGCTCTCCATAGCATCTGCATGTCAATTATCCTTCCTAGGTAAAGTTTAAATTGTATAAGAAGAGAATTGTGAAAGAACCTCAATAGCCAAATCTCTATACTATGTCATTTTATCATTCTTAGTCTGATAACCTCCCTTAATTTCTTCAAAAATCAATTGTGAATCTCCATATATTTGCAAGTGTTTGATGTTAAGGGATGAAGTTTCTTGAAGGCTAGCTATAAGAGCTTCATACTCTACAATGTTATTTGTACAAGGAAAGGTTAATTTGTACGATAAAGGGATCAATTTTTTTGTAGGAGGGATCAAGATATTACTGACACTAGAACCTATCTTACATCTAAACCCATCAAAATATAGTTCCCAAACATCATCCTGTTGAATAGCTAGAATATTTTTATCAGGTAATTCTATTAAAGTAGAGCTTGTATCAAAATGAGGACAAGGAGCTTTAGCCAAATAATTTGTTAAAGCTTTTCCCTTAATTGACTTCTAAGAAATGAAATTAAGATCAAATTTTGTAAGTAACATCACCCCCTTTTCCAAACAGCCAAAGAGATCATTTTTTGAGAAAAGATGTTTCAAAGGATCAAATTTAACAATCACATTGACTTCATCATTTAAAAGATAATGCCTGAGTTTTTGGCAAGCATAAACTATAGGTAAGCATTGTCTTTCCAAATTTGTGTATCTTGTTTCATAATCAAGTAAAGTCTGACTAATGTAATACATAGGTCTTTCCTTACCTTCACTATCATATTGAGCTAACAATGCACTAAGCTCTTTCAAAGTGGCTGAAGTATACAAATAAAAGGGTTTATCAAATTTAGCTAGTTTCAAGATAGGAGGATTGGTGAGAAACTCCTTAAATTTCTCAAAGGATTGTTTACATTTGTCATTCCAAGAGAAAGTAGTATCCTTTCTAAGAAAGGAAGTAAAAGGAATACTTCTATCAACTAAGTTGGAAACAAAGTGACAAATAACATGAATTTTTCCTTGTAAACTTCATAACTAAGAAATATTCTTAGGAGGAGGCATATTAACAATAGCTTCAATCTTTTCAGTATCTACTTTTATGCCTCGCTTAGAGATTATAAATCCTAATAATTTACCTGAATCAACTCCAAAGACACATTTCTTAGGATTCAACCTCATGTTGTAACTTCTAATTCTTTTGAATATCTATCGTAAAATGCTAATATGATCTTCTCTTTGTATAGATTTTGCCAAGATATCATCCACATAATCCTTAAGAATCTTATGAATGTTATCATGAAAAATCAAGGCCATAGCTCGTTGATAAGTTTCTCCTACATTTTTTAATCCAAAAGGCATCATAACCCAACAAAATGTTCCCCAAGGTGTTATAAATGTGGTTTTAAATTGATCTTCAGAATGAATAAAGATTTGATTATAGCCCAGAAAATCATCCATAAAAGATAATAAAGCATGACCCGATGTTGAATCTACAATCATATCAATATTAGGTAATGGGAAATCATCTTTTAAGGATTCTTTGTTTAAGTCTCTAAAGTCAGTACACATCCTTATCTTGTTTTCTCCTTTTGAAATGGGTACAATATTTGAAATCCAGTCTGAATAATCAATAGAATGAATAAATCCAAAATCCAATAATCTTTCAATTTCAGACTTAACTAATAAAGCAATTCGCAAATTCATCTTTCGAATTTTCTGCTTCACAGGTTTCACATTTGGTTTTAGAACAATATTGTGAGTAACAATCTTAGAATCTATGCCCAACATATCTGAATATGTCCTAGAAAAAATGTCCTTAAATTCAAGTAAAAAGGAAACCAATTGATTATGTTCATCCTGATTCAAACATTTCCCAATTTTTATCATCTTTTCAGAGTCAAATTCATCCATTTGAATATCAATAGTCTTAGTTATTAGAAAATCACTTTGTATCAAAGAATCCCTTGGTAAAGGATAAATATTTTGTTCATCATGTTCTCCAAAATAATCATATGTAATTAAACAATAAGGCTTCCATCATTTGTGATGAAACTTAGTTAAGTCCTCATAAGCGCCTAAAAGATCCAGTAAGGCTTCATCTTTAGGAAAGATATCCAAAGTAGGTCTTTGATTAATGTCAAAGAGGAGTGGATTAACCAACATAAACTATCCCCCACATATATAATTAACATTAAGAGGAAAAAATGATGGTTTTCTATAAGGATTAAATCCTAATCCATATGTATTATCATAAATTTCATTATCCAAAGGCACTCATATACCTTGCTCATATTTACCACATCCTTTCCCATTAAATCCTAACTTTTTAAGAAGATGATAACCAGAACCATATCTATTAGCCATATCATATGGAGTCCAAGGAGCGGCGTATGTCACAATATCATAGCAATCATATTTTATTGTTTCAATTGTTTCTTCAATCAAGGCGGCAACAAAGTTACTTTTTAATTGCTCAGAAAGTGGGGAAGGAGTAAAAACTTATTTTTCAAATTCACTTTGTTGTTTCATAAATTCCAAATCAGAGACCTTATACTCTCCAATGAAAGTAGGATTAAAGTACAATGTTCCCCAATCATCCTCAGTCAAAGAAGAAGATGGATCTTTAGGTTGTTTTATCTCAAGTTGTTTTTCAATCTCTTTGCTTGGTTGAAGAGACTCAGAGACTTTAACATATTTTGCATTTAGGTAAGGATTCAGTGCATCATCTGCATGTAACATGTACATTAAGTTTTTATAAATGAACCTAACCTTGTGATGAAGAGTAGAAGGAACTCCATGCATAGTATGTAACCAAGGTCTACTTGTAAGGTAATAATGTGCAAATTTATTTTTGCAATATTGTCAAATCCAAGTATAGGGACATTATTAGGTTGAATAGTTGTGAGATCAGCCTTAATTGCCTTAAGCATATCCATGCTACAAAAATTAATCCCAAATCCATTATCAATTAACATTCTACAAATGATACTCTGATTAATAGAAACAACAACCATAAGAGAATCATATTGATTCTGCACCTCAAGAGAAGGTAAATCATCATTAGTAAACATAATAGGAGGTACACAAGGCATAGTATGCATGAATTCCAAAATAGAATGAATGTTATCTTGATTAGAAGGAAAAGAAGGAAGAGTGGATAAAGCCTTTTGCAATGCCTCGTGATATGTCGGGGAAGTTTGAAGCAATTCCCATAAAGATATCCTAGCAAGAGTAGCATGTAATTGGTCATCTAAGTCATACTCCTTAAAGATAGAAGGAAACCTAGGAGCTTGAGGAAGCATAGGTTGAGAAGGCGGTAAAGAAATTGAAACAGCAGGCTGAGGATTATTCCTTGTGCAATAAGCATGTGAAATGAAATCTATGTTATCAAAGAAATCCAAAGGATCTCTAGGTTTACCCTTAACTGTTATTCAAGGATATCCTTTTACCATCAACAAAGGTTTAGGATATATCATTTTAGGTTTATCAATGTTGCAAATAGTGGAACATGAAGGCAACCATGCACACACCCTATGGTAAAGGTCAATTGAAGAGGTTGTGGAGGAGAGTGAAATAGGAATAGGATCAATGGAGATCTCATTCAAACAATTTTCATCCTCACTTTCATGTACCTCATGAAGGGATCTAACCTCTTGTACAATAAAAGCCTAATCAGAGTATTGAAAACAAAAATCATACATGTTGAACACAAAGTAACTCTACAAGCATGAAAAATGTAAATATTTTTGTATTTTTGAAATATAAAAGCAAGAGCATAAAAGAAATCTACTTTTATAAACATGCAAGATCTAACACAAGAGGAAAATCTAACACCAAAAAGAAAGAGTTTTCATAAACGGGTTCACCAAAATGTAATGGTGGAAATGTGGATATAGGTAGGTTCTCTAACAATGTACCTAATAGAGATCCTAAGTCCACATTCCCTACAATACATATGAATTGATAACAATGTAAATCTGGAAATACTTGAAATTAGATAAGATAAAATACATACCTCATAAAACTGATCTGGAAATACCTATTTTTTGGTGTTTGTGTTCGATTTCAGGAAATTCTACAACTGGATCTGGGACAGGAAAATAGAGATGGAGAAAACCCATAAAGATTTTTCAATTCTAAGGAAGATCGTCCTTGACCCAAATGCGGGGTAAGATCTTACCCCGGGGTACAATCTTACCCCTAAAGGTCATCCTTCACCTGCACTGCTCTGACAAAAATTCTATTCACAGATCCTGGAAGTTTGGTGAAAAGGGTACTGAGATCTACTCTGCATCTCCCGAAATAGCGACCGTAGATATCTTAAAATGGTGTTTTGGGGGTGGCTATATAGGGTTTTACCTTATTCAAACCCCCATTTTGGTGATCTCCACCTCCACGAATAGCTAGATGTAATAGAATGCGTGTGTGTATTGAATATGTAATGCCAAGATCTAATCTTCTAGTTTAAAACCCTAGCATTAATGGATATGAGAAAGCAATGTATAGATTTAAACATGACAAGAAATCAAACCAAGCCCCCAAGGCTAAAGTACTCTTACCAAACTCATAATCTGTAATTGCTACCCCATAATTTTATCTTTGAATGCTTGAATATTAAAAATGGTGGATCGAGGAAGAAGGAATCTTTCTTGCTCCAAAGAATGTCCACAATGGCTTGTCCTCAAAATTCTTGATATCAACAAGAACTTGATCTTCTATATCATCCTCTTGCAATCTTGCATCTTCATTTCACCATAGATAATTCAAATTTCACCTCGAATTATGGTCCAATCACAATAACCAACTAAGGACGGAAAATAATTAAATGAATTTCAAATTAAAACCCTTCTGCATTTGGATCTGGAAGCCCGACATTGATTTTAGGATCCTCCAGGACCAAAATTTGAAAAGGGGGATCAAATCCCAAAAAAGGTCAAAGATGACCTCAACTTTGACCTAGGTCAAATTCAACCTTGACCTTGACCTAGGGGTCTAGATCCAGTTAGTGTAGAGAATAGGAGGTCCCGAGGATGCCCAAAGACTTAGAAATG
This sequence comes from Chamaecyparis obtusa, assembly GCA_027943335.1. Classification (NCBI taxonomy): domain Eukaryota; kingdom Viridiplantae; phylum Streptophyta; class Pinopsida; order Cupressales; family Cupressaceae; genus Chamaecyparis; species Chamaecyparis obtusa. The sequence goes on along the minus strand of BSBK01007438.1, from coordinate 48,122 downwards.
ATGACAGAACAAGTCAGAGTGCCAGAAAAGGACACAGAGGCCCATGATGAACATGATGAAGGCTAGAAAGACCTATGCCTAGATCCTACCTAGAAAATAGAGCCATAGAGAAGGGAAATCAAGGAGGATCCTTGGGATCCTAACCCTAATTTCACCTAGAATGAAGAGATCAAGTGCAAATGCATCCTAAATGTAAGTCTATCATGATAAATGCACTAAAAGAGGGTGCTAAACCTATCAAGATGGAAGTGCTTCCATTTTAAGATGATACAGATTAAAATTAAATTCAAAGTATAATCAACTCCTAAGTTTACCATTCCTTGTGCTAATTAACATTTAAAAATTTTAAACAAATACAATTAAAATAAATATAAAATTTATAATAATTAAAATTTGTTAATAACATTTTATACATTTTTTTTTTTTTCATTAAATTTTTTTTTATAAAAAAAAATAATAATGTTATAGAGGGGTCAGGGGAGGGGAGGACCCATGCCCCCTTCTGCCTCCCTTATGAGAGGAGGAGCCCCCCATGTGGGTTGAGCCTGTGGGGTCCTACCTCTCAGTAGCAGCTCATGCATGACTCCTCGATGGGGTCATGAGTGGGGTCAGGGGATTGGGTCCCTGACCCACCATAATAAATTTATATTATTTTTTATATATTTTTAATATTTTTATTTATTAAAACTTTACATTAAAATTAAAGTATTTTTTTTCCAAAAAGAGTAAAAAATTTAAAATTTAAATAAAATTAAAGTTTTCTAAATAAGTAAATTTATTTATGTTTTACTAAGGTTTAAGGGAGTTATTTTATTTATTTATTTTTAATTAGCAAAACAAAGATTCATTCATCATATTGTTAATTATTTTATTTTTTAAAATCTAATTATCTCTTCCAAAATTTAATTTTACCCAAAAGAAATCTTATAAATCAAATCTTTAGAAATATACAATAAAGTCAAACAGAATAATCTTTAATATTAGATTAATTTTGAACCTTGTAACAATATCCTACTAAATCCATTTACCATTTTAGCCTCTTGAGGATCTCAAATGGCCCCACAAATCTTGGAGCTAGCTTTGATCCTTTCCCATAGCGAATCGGGCTCTTTAATGGATGAACCCTCAAGAAAACTTTGGTTCCTACTAAAAACTATCTATCTGTTCTATATGCATCAGCGTACTTCTTTTGTCTATCCTCAGCCGCTACCAAATGTTCCATGATCCTTTTCACTTGAGACTCCATATCTTACAACATATGTGGTCCTAGGAGTATCATGTCCTCTAAATGGTCCCAACTCAAAGGTATCTTACAAGGATGTCCATATAGAGCCTGGAAAGGTTTCATACCGATAGAGCTATGATAATCATTACAAGGATGTCCTAAGCATATCTTCCAACACCTGATTGACTCTTTTAGTCTGACCATCAGTCGTTGGGTGGTATACAGAGCTAAAGTTCAATTGTGATCCTAATGCCTATTGCAAAGAGGTCCAGAGTGTAGAGGTGACAACGGGGTCTCTATCTAAGATTATCCATAGGGGTATACCATGAAGCTAGACAATATCCATCATCAAGATCCTGGTCACTGAGGCAACTATGTAAGATGACTGAATAGGGGAGAAGTGGGCTACCTTAGTCAGTCGGTCTACTATTACCATGATGGCATCATGTCTTCTAGGCAATAATGTCAAGCCTACTATGGAATCCATGGATATGATATCCCACTTCCATTTTAGAATGAGGTGAGGCTATAGTAGCCCTACTAGATGCTAGTGTTCTTCTTTTACCCTCTAACATTCCAGGCATTGAGCAATAAAATATGCTATATCTCTTTTCATACTTGACCAAAAGTATATATGTTTTCAATCTGCATGCATCTTTTTCACTCCAGGATTAGTTGAATAGGGTGCTTGATGGGATTCCACCAAGATGGTCTTACAAAGTTCATTTATACTAGGCACATAAATTATTCCTTCATGTCAAAGAAATCCATCATCTTCCAAAGTGTACCCTAAAAATTGACCCTCCATCAGTCTCCCTAACTTCAACTTTGTTGCAACTTCCTTGTACCAATCATTAGAAGGTAGAGCTTGCACGACCCTCCTCCTAAGATAAATACTAAATGCCACTATAGCCAAAACATGTCTTCTTCTTCTAAGGGTATCCTCTACCACATTCTCCTTTCCTTGGATATACTTAAAATCAAAATCATATTCGCAAAGGAATTCCATCCATCTTCATTCACTGGCATTGAGGTTCAGCTGAGTGAAGATGTATTGTAGACTACGGTGATCAGTGCAGAGCTCAAACTTATGTCCCATGAAGAAATGTCTCCATCAAACCAATGCGTGGACTATTCTACCAATTCTAGATAATGAGTTGGATAATTGAACTCGTGATTCTTTAACTTTCTAGATTCATAGGAGATTACTATGCCTCCTTGCATAAGTACTGCACCTATTCCTTCCAAAGAGGTATTTGTATAGACCAAAAAATGCCCATAAGATTTAGGCACAACCAGAATTAGAGCACTAGTACAAGTCTTTCCTTAAGACCCCAGAAGGATTCCTCACACTTATCTATCTAGATGAATTTCTTTCCTTTTCTTTGCAGTGAAGTGATAAGATGTGCAATTCTAGAGAGCCCCATAACAAATCTCCTATAATAACCCACCAGACCCATGAAATTATGAACTTTTGATATGCTTGTAGGGGCTGGCCAATCCACTATTGCCTAGATTTTTGTTGCATTAATAGAGATTCCCTCATTAGAAATAACAGTCCCTAAATACTTAATCTCAGTCTAGAATAATTCACATTTTTTTGGGTTGGAAAATAATTTGTTATCTTGCAGACATTGTAGTACTTGACGAAGGTGTTTCTCATGTTTTGCCTCATTCTTTGAATACACCAAAATGTCATCGAGGAAGAAAATAACAAATTTATCCAAATAGGTCTTTAAAACCTTGTTCATCAGGCTCATAAACACTAATGAGGAATTGGTCAAGCCAAAAAGAACCATGGTTAATTCATAATGCATGTATCAAGTTTGGAAGGCTGTACGGTGAATGTTTGCTTCATGGATCCTGAGCTAGTGATATCCTAACTTAAGTTCTATCTTTGAAAATATCTTAGCTCCTTTCATTTGATCGAATAGATCATCTATGTGAGGTAGAGGGTAACAGTTTTTTATAGTAACTTTGTTTAGTTGTTTGTAATCCATACATAGCCTCAAAGACCCATCCTTCTTTTTTCACAAATATAACTGAAGCACCCCAAGGTGAGACACTTGGTCTAAAAAACCCCTTCTCCAAAATTTCCCCTAGCTGAAGCTTGAGTTCACTAAGTTCTTGAGTGGTCATGCAGTATGGAGCCTTTGTAATTGGCTCTACTCCCAGTACCAGGTCTATAAAAAATTTAATATTCATTTTTGGGGGCATTCCTGGAATCTCCTTAGGAAACACATCTAAAAATACTTGTAAGAGTGGGTGATCCAAGAATACATCCTTCCCTTCTCCTTCTTCTGATTCATTAACTAATACCACAAAGAGTTGTCATCCCTTTCTTAAGAATATTTTTAATTGCATGGAAGAGATGATGTGAAGGGAAATGGGCCTTTGAATGCCAAAAATTTTCTTTGGTTCTCCTGCATCATCTTTACACTGGATGGTCTTTTCCTTTCATTCCACTATTGCATCATATACTTCTAACCAATCCATCCCCAACACTATTCCATAAGAACCGAGAGGAATCACTCGAAGGTCTACTGATGTGGTGAAAGGTCCTAATTCTAAATCATAGTTTTGGACACATAACTCAGTGGGTATCCTTATCCCAAAGGCTTGTTCAACTTTCCACTTAACATTTTTTCCTTTCACCACTAGCCCACACTATTCTACTAATGATGGAGATATAAAGGAATCTGTTTCTCCAAAATCAAACAAAATAGAAATATTTTTACCCTTATGCACACCTATTGTTTCAATCAATGATCCCTTAAGGTCAGCCTGCCTTTGATCAACTATTGCAAAGATCCTATGAGATCTATCGGTATCACAAACTATGGGTTTAAAGGCTGCATTCTTCTAATAAGATACAATGTTGGTGCAATGCAAATAATTAACTACTATATGTCCCTATTTCCCACAAGCAAAACACCTAGTGCTCTTGAAGGTGTGATTGGTAGGAGGAGCACTTGATTATTGGTATCTCCCTTCATTCTTTCCTTGAGAATTTTGAGAGGGTTGGTTATTGAACTTTAGATTCTAAGTACTATCCAAATTGTATTGATTTCTACCACCCCCTTGTAAATTCTTGTTGAAATTTTTCTTTTGGAAAATTTTCTCCCCCTTTGAAAGATAACTCTTTGATTTGGATATATCCTAATTTTTGTCACTCTTGGAATTGGATTTTTTGCCCTGGCTTCCAGAAAATCCTCCTAATCCCAACCTTGCATTTGTTTCTATCAAGAATGCTTTGTTGACAATGTCCCTAAGGGTCCTAGGTTCAAGTATTGCAACTCCACCTAATATTTCATCATTTATCCCCATGATGAAGTTCTAAACAATTATAGGGCTATCTTCTTTGTATGCAAAAAAGGGTTTCAACTCATAAAATTTTCGCTCATATTCCAAAACTGACATGGATTTCTTCTTTAGAAAGTGAAATTCCTCTTCCCTTCTTTGCCTCCATTGTTATGATAGGTATCTATCTTTGAAGTTTTCTAGGAACAATTCCCATGTGATGTTGTTTATGTCAACTAGAATCCTCTCTTCTTCTTCTTGCCACTAGGAAGATGCTCCCTTTCATAGGTGCCTTATTGCACATCTAACCTTAATGTTGCTACTGAAGGGGTGCATAGAAAACAACACTCTAGGTTGAACAACCAAGTCTCTATTGTTGACCCACTTGCATCTCCATAAAAGAGTGGTATCTTTTCTCTTAGAAAATTCCTCATGGGTGCTATGTTGGGGGGTTCTTCTTCTTCCCCAAAGTTCCTTCTCCTAGGGCTTCTATCCCTTTCCCAATGTTCATGATGGTGACAATTGTCTTATTGGTTCACCCTTGTTGGAAACTACAATTGAAACAATTTTTATATTGTCATTGATGTCAAACCTTAACTAGTAAGATAGTTTCTATCTAGGAGAGTACCATATTGATTGATTGATGAAGAGGATTTGGAAAAGGAGATAACAAGAGAACCTAAGGAAAGGTTGAGTTATTTGATACTTCAATGGGTACTTGATTAGTTGGCACATTGATAAGATAATGTATTGTTTATCTAAGTAAGAAGAAAGACTACAAAGGTAGGCTTAACAAGCAAAATTGAATAAATCTAGGTTAAGATGAGTGATGTTAGTGTCGACCGACCGCTAGTATATGCCAAGTAAATCTAGTGTTGACCAAACATCAATAATTGTCAAGTGATAGAAAATTATTGAGCAAAGAGTACATTTTTTTCCCAGGAGGACAGTTTGTAGAGATGACAGAGATACGTAGTAATGACCAAGAAGATGAACACAGTATTGACCGAGTGTTAGTAAATTACATTTGGAGAAAGAATTAAGATTCCTAGCCAACATAGTTGAATTCTTGGGATATGTAAAACATGTTGACATTATTAATGAATTGTATGGAGCATTTAATGCATGGTAAATCATTTTCTTATGGATTCAAATAGAAGTTTTGAGATGTATCTAGAAGGAAAAGATGAAGAACATAATGATGAAGGATTTGATGAATCCAGCCTAAACCTAAGATCTATAGAGGAGATTAAGAGGCAAAAGATTGATCTACCTAATTGAAGAGGTATAAAGGAAAACCTAATTGTGAGTTTATAGAGTATGAAGAAGAGGTTGGTGTTATTGACTGATAAGTCTAAGCATAAGGCTAAAGGTGAAATTGTGAAGGAGATGAATAGAGTTGTGACTGCTTGAAGTGAATTCCAAGCATATCAGATATGGAGATGGAAATGGACATCAATCAGTAAATCAACATATATATGCGATGTGGATCTGTATTTGCAAAGTGAGTTGTATGTTTTTCAGATCAGAAACTACTGTTACTTTCTAACCATTGTATCAGTCTAAATCCTTTAATCAAGGTTGACCTAACAATCATTGTATGAATCCTTTAATCAAGGTGACATTCTAATGGAATGTTCATAAGTCCTCTAATCAGGTCACATTTGATGGAGTGTTTTAATTCCTTTAATAGGGTCACACCTAACAGTGTGTATGAAAACCTTTAATAGGGTTGGATTTTCATAGAGCTCACATTAGAAGAGTGAAAATTAGTAGCATGTTATGTTGGAGCTCAAAAATACAGAGTATTTTTTACTCGATATTTTCTAAATCTTCCTAAGTGTAAGTTTGTGGCTTTGAAAAATCTTTGAAAGAGGCCGAGTTGTAGTGAATGGATAAAAGGGCCTATTGATTTTTGTGAAAAATCACTTGGGAGGTTTTCATCACCTTTAATTTGACATATGTAATGGGTCTAAGGTTTCAAATTTTAGTTCTGGCATGATTTGGGAGTTTTTCTGAAAATCTGCATTGTCTTCCCAGAATTTTATAAAATGACCCACTTCGGAAGATTGCATTTTATGAATAGTTGATATTCATATCATGAGGATTTTTGCATCATGTTTTAGACATGTGAGTAAGTCTCCATGACCATTTTTAGCCCCCCATGTGTTTGTTTGACCTATTTCCCTGAGCCATTCCATTTGCAGTTTGTTAAGTTTTATTGAATTTGCAAAATCTGAAATCTAAGTGACCTACATTGAGGTCTCCTTGTTTGCACCTAGTTCAAGCTCAAGTATAATTAAATGTTGTCCTACATTGTAGACTTGGAAGTGTACCTCCCTAAAGATTTTTGGATCTCTACCAATCCATTTGGTCATTTTCCTAAGCTGATTCCAAATCATATTTCTACATATTTCACTATTTTATTCCAGAATCTTTCTAATATGCTGACTTTGGTGTTTATTGGATTTTCACCTTATCATTTTTTGAGTGAGATAATTATGGATCTATTCTCCTTGTGTGGGAGTGAATCAACATCCAAGTTTCCAGATCATGAGGTCTTTATCTGACAAATTTTCAAAGCCACTTCTGAAGGTGTTTTAATGCAGATTAGTAGTGCACCAAAATCAGTATTGTGGAAGGCAATGTTTGATCTGTAATAGCTTTTGACTCAAATCTCTTCATGCAATTTCCTCTGGCACACATACTTACATGATGGAAGTCAAATTAATTTTCTGACGGCGTGCTCTTGTGAAGTATTTGGATTACTTTTCAAGGCCATTTCTAGACACCAATTGGTGTTCTTTGGCAATTTTGTAAAGATGTAAAAAATGGATGGTGTGGTTGTGGTTTTTGATGCACCAAGGTTTGTTCTCATTAGTTGTCTCCATTTTGGTAAACAGAAGTGATGCATGCACTCAAGTGTTTTCAAGGAAATGTTTATGCCCTATTATGTGGGGTGTTATGCATACTATTTTGAACACATTGTGTGTGCCATGTTCTCTCAAAGTGCTAAAGATGCTATTTTTTGAGGTTTTGAACTTACCATTTCAATTTGAGCAGGGCACGAGTCTTTTAAGTGATGCACATTATTCTTGGTATGTGCACTTTTCTCCATGAGGTGTGCATTTGTCAAAGAGGTGTGTGATGCTGAAAGGAAGGTGCACGCACCAACAAAGCCAAGTTTGGGGGAACATTTTAAAATGGAAGAGAGGGTGCACACTAAGATAATGGTGCACACTTGGCAAAGGCTAATTATATGTTTCAAAGTAGGTGCTTGCACATGTGAAGAGGTGAGTGTGATTTTCACTTGGCAAGTATTGGTGTGTTCCATTTCTTGCACATGCACATGAACAAGTGAAACAAACCAAGCAAGGTAAATGTAGAGATAGACAGAGGAGGGTGCATACGCATTTAGAGGCACATAGCGAGCTAAGTAAAATGTGTATACTAAAGGACCAAAGGGGTAGCATGCCCAATGAATAAAATGACAGTGCATCATACAAGAGGAGGTGTGTTGGTATGAAATGCTTATGTGTGCTTGGCAAAGTGGAGAATGCACCAAGTTGGATGCATGAGGCAGTCAAACATCAAGGGGAGGCTACGCATGGTAATGGAGGCTTGTGCATTGGTTTCAAAAGGAAGTGAATAGAATGGAGAAGTTAAAATTGCATAGTGGGTGCGTATGCTGATGGAGAAGGCTATGCACCAAATAAAGGAGGGTGTGTGCTAGCACCCACACGCATTGGATTTGGAGGGTAAAACATAAGATTGCCAAAGGGGTGTGTGTGTATTTGGCAAGATAAAATGCATACCAATCCTTTACTAGATGCACGTGAATCCATACAATGTTGTGCTAGGATTGGGCCATAACAATGGCATAGTTACAATGTGGGGCCCCAATATGAGCACTCCGCTAGTCAGTACACCATGCCATCATGGTCCTGTTACAACACTAGTATTTGATTTGCAAGGGCATCAAATGGTTACAATGGGAAATGATGGAAGACTACGTGTCTGGGATTTGAGAAAGTTTTTAACTCTACATAGCTATTCTTGTCATGGAAAAAAGTGTGGATGTCATCCAAAGAGGCTTACTAGTTGTGGGATGTGGATCACTAATTGAAATTTGGAAGGATGTATTAGTAACTAGGCTAAACAACCATATTTGAGACACCAGCTAGCAAAAGGATCATAGGTGCAAGACATTGGATTATGTCCATACGAGGATGTGCTTGCCATTGGACATGATACAAAAATATTTTCCATTCTCATGTCTGGGTCAGGGGAGCCAAACTTTGATACATTTGTTGTAAATCCATTTGAAATAGTGTAGTAGTGACGTGAAAAGGAGGTTCATTCACTCCTTCACAAATTGTAGCCAGAAATGATTATGTTAGACCCAGAAAATATTAGTGATGTAAAATGAACAAAATCAAAGAACATGAAAATTAAGAGTGAGAAGGCCAGGGAAGTTGACATACAAGCAACCATTGTTGCACTGGTAAAAGTGTTGTTTTAAATAAGAAATTTGAAATGATGGATGTGTGCTTTGCCAAGGAGAACAACAAAGAATGGAACAATGGTGTGTGAAAAGATAGGAAAAACAAGGAGCTGGGCATGTGCACAACCATGCTAAGGAAAGAGGAAGAAAAATACAAAGGGTGTGCATGTGGGTTTATCCCACATGCACCCCGATTTGGTGCTAAGAGCAGTTTGAATGCAAAGGGGCCTAAGTTAATGGTAAAGTGAAAGAAAGAAGGCATGTGGCTGGCCTCTTGGCTTGTGGGCCCATGCCTCTATGCATGTTAGGTGGGTGCCTAAATGTAATATTTTAATGAAAATATTTAAAACGCTCAGGAGTTTAATCCCACATTGGTGGGTTGAACAAAATTTGAAGTGCATAAATGAAACAACACTTACAATGAAGTTTGAAGAAAGAGTTGAAGGCTATGCACACGCGCGCTCCGAAGCTACATTGGGAAGCATGCTTATTGCCAAAGATTACTAAATTTTGCAAGAGGATGGCAGATTGATTGGTCAAAGATGTGACATGTGGCAGTCAGTCTTTGGTTCTCTGAATAAGATGGATGTTAGTGAGCACATCCAAAGAATTGAAGAATGCATGGTCGATGGTTCTTTGAATCCTGGTGGTCAATGGCCAAACATCTGGAGAATAGGAGATCACTCAGTCACCCAATCTCTAGATCACAGAGTAGTTAGTGAAAACATTGTGAGAATGGGAGATTGCTTAGTCACACATTCTCCAGATGCTAGCAGTCAAGGTAATGACATCCGAAGATTCAGAGAATAGCATTGTTGCATGTTCTCTGAATGAATTGGCGGTTAGTGCTAACCTTTCGAGATTCAACAAATGCATGGTCACCAATTCTCCAGATTAAAAGGTAGTTAGTGATAACATTTAGAGAATGGGAGATTTCTTAGTTGCGCATTCTCCAAATGCTAGTGGTCAGAAGTATTGACATTCTGAGAATTGGAGAATGGCTTAGTCACATGTTCTCCAAATGTGACCATGGTCAAAGATTAGATTCAGAGATCAAGAGATAAAGAGAATTCATCCATTCTCTAGATGTGACCAGGGTTAAAGAATGTATTCAAAGATCTAGAGAACAAGCCATTCGCCTAATCTCTAGATCAGGTGGTTAAGGCCTGGGTTAGACTTGGAAACTAATTAGTTCATGACACATGGCAAAATATAGCATTCTGGGCAAAAGGAGTAGAAAATAAGTAGAATTTGCAAGAGAAAGGATCAAATATGTAGATTTAAAATGCTATGGAAATTGCATAGTCCAGACTATAAGAGAAATTTGAAAATTTAAAAGAATGTAACTGCTCACAAATTTTCAATCTGGAGATTCAATTTTTACCAGAACATAGACATATTATATGTCATCGAAAATGACAAGAGATGAGGAGTCCAATGGAAATGATTAAATTCAGATTTGACCTGGTGGGAAAGAGAAGTAAAAACTTTTGTATTTTGGATGCAAATTTGGAGGGAGAAATTGTTCCAAAGGTAAAGGTAGTTGCAGGAGACCAAGTAGAAGAAGATAAAATTTTGGAGGAAAGATGAAGATTTTTATGGAAAATTGGTAGCTATCAATTTGTTGAAACTGGCTTTGATTTTCATTTATCTTTTCTTTTTCTCAATTGTTTTAGGGGGGTGGTGAAAATTCGAGTAGAGAGAGCCTCTGGCATCTGTGTCTTAGTCTGAAGATTTCTTGTCTTAGAATGTACTGATACAAAGAAATATCAATGAAAATAGACTGAAATTCTTTTATGTATATGTTGTCCTCATGTATGAGTTTTTTGAGTTTTTCATATGTTAAATCTGTGAGGCATTTTTATCATATCATTTACAAGGTAACTAGTGGGGGTTAAGCTTGAGCTTCTTTCAAGGGAAGAATAAGTCTTAAGGGAGGTCTCTAAGAATTCATAGCTTATGCAAGAATCTAATGATAGTGTATGTAGATGAGAGGGTGATTTGTAAGGCATCTCACCTAGGTTTTGGGTATATTAGATTTGAAGAATTTCTGTAGATGTATGTTTCCTTTGACTCTGCCCTAGGATTCAGCACTAGTCCATGCTTGATCTATGTTTCTCACCATCAACACAATCAATAACGGGTCATTTTAAAGTTTATGTCGAAAGAGTTATATGTTTATGTCTGTGTCAAGTATGCAGATAACCATTGTGATTCTTTAAAGAATAGAATCTAAGAGGTACACCCACCTGAGCTTGAAGGTCAAAGTCAAAGAAGGATCAAAATCCTTAGCAACCTTAGTGTTTTGATGTTGTCAGATGCATATTTTGGGTCTGTAGGGTCATGTATAAGAGTTTTTTGATTGGTATTCATCATCTGTAACTTTGAACACTAACAAAATTGGTGAGTTTGCTAGAGAAGAAATAAAGGATAGCAAGTTTGAGATGGTTGTTTCATTACTTTGCATGAATCATCCTAGAGTCTGATCTATTGTATAGAGTCAAAATTTAAAAAAAAAATTGTAATATTATCTCACCAAGTGTGAGTGGCGACTCTGAGTCTCTATTTGATGAGTGTGTTCTTAGAATAATCATAATATATTTGTAATCTTAACAAACAATTCTATCATGTTGAAGATGTGTTGTGTTTGCTAGTTTTAAAAGAAAGTTCAGATTTGAGAAAAGGTTCTCAACTGATTTAGTTTTTGTCCTCTACAAAGAGGTGGTGACTCTACCAATGTTTGAAAGGTGATTTGGAGGAGAATTCAAATCAGATTTTTCTAGCTACCACATCTCGAGGTACTCTGATTTTCATATCCAAGTTCTTCATAAAAATCATGTATATAAAAGTTGTTTCCCTATCTAGTGATTGCTAGCACTAAGTAAGAGGGAAGAAGTTAGTAATCTTTGCATACCAATCTTTTGAGTAGTTTCAACTTTTGAGATTTAATGGTGTATGCAAATTATTTTGAAAGGGATATGTCAGTTGCATTATGGATAAAATCTGCATAAGGATGTATGCTTGAGTGTTCATAGGCAACGTTGTGGTTACTTGTGTAAGAAAGTTGAGATGTATTCAGAATTTTCCCAGCCTTGTGTATCTCCAAATGTAATCATGTCCCATAAAGTATCCCAACCAGGAGATAGAAGAGGTTTTAAATGTTATTCACCGCTAGATTTTGAGGGCATTCCTAGCTACCCAAATGTCATACCCCCAGAAATCAGAAAACTCTTGCCCAAATTTATTGGGGGAAAAGAAGAATTGGCTAAAAAAAATTAAAGTGCATTCACAGACTTAATTGAAGATTTTTATGTCAACCATGAAGATGTAATTATGAGATTGTTTGTGCAATCACTAGTGGGAAATTCTAGGGATTGGTTTTCATTTCTATCCCACCATTCTATCTATTCATGGAAGAATTTTGAATCAACATTTATTGAAACTTATGGAGAGTTCATTTGTGAGTATAGTCTGTTAGTTGATTTTGCAGGCATTCACATAGGAAAAGATGAGTTAGTTAGTGCTTTTAATCTTAGATTTGGGAAACTGTTAAAGAAAATTTCCAAGAGCTGTAGACCCCATGATGCATTGTATTTGGTTGTTTATTTGGTTGCCTTTGACAGTAAGATGGGTTACTTGTTGAGAGACAAGGAACTACAAAACTTATATCATGCTTTTCAATTGGCCTCAGATATAGAAAGAATGAAGAAGTTTGGATTGCCAAAACTTCATGGTCCTGAAAATGCAAGATCTCATGAGGTAACTTTCCCAAGTGCTGGCACTAATTCAGTGATTCTAGTAAGTAGTGAGAATCATGGTGATTGTTATGATCCAATTGATATAGTGTCAACTAATGAGAATCAAGATGAGCCTCTAAAATTGTTTCAAATTTCTAAGCTGGATGTTGTTTACAATGAGTGTAGTCAGTCCCAAGTTCAAGATAATGATAAGTCAAATGATTTGGGGAAAATGAATTCTTAGCAATGATAGTTCAAGAGAAATAGTATAATAAAGTTGTTGTAGGAAACAATGATAACATCGAAGATCTTGCTATTAATCTTTGTGATTACCTGATTGGTAAATGTATTGATTCCTATGAGCCTAGAGTGATGTCTTCTCTTTCTGATTTGTAGTGTGATGTTTGTCATTTGAATGATTTTCATAATTTAGAATTTGAGGCATTTAATGTTTGTGAAAGTGATGATGTCAAGTCTGAGGTGCTTTCAGATTGTGATAATGAATCAGTGTCAGTATTTCTAGATTCTTCTGTTGATTTGGATAACTCTGAAAATGAAAGTGAGAATTATTTAAGTGACAATTTCATTGAAAATATTGAAGTTGATTTGCTTTCAGATTTGTATGAACCAATTTATGAAAGTTTCCATGAAAGCATTTTTTACAATTATGAGATTGACACTGATTGTAATTCTTCACCAAAAATGGAGGTCGGCATTTTTTATGTATACATTGATGGTTGTGATATTATTAATGGTATTGAGACAATGTCTTGTCAAATAGAGATTAGCAACACTGGCAGTGTTCCCTATGATAGTGATGTATTTCTAAAAAACATGTGCCAAGATGAGGATGTATGTAATGGGCTGCCTACTGATTTGTTTATGCCACATCTTGAAGTGTTTGATGAAGAGCTAAAAGATGATTCAGGTTTTACAATTGATTATTTGTTTCAACTAGAGGTATGTTTGTTCCTTCAAGAATATGATGAAATGAATGTTGATGTTTTGTTTTTAAAAGAGGCTGAAAAGAATCAGGAAGGATGTATCAATTATCAAACAGAATTTGAGTCTTCCATCTTCCTAGTCCATCATATTGTTTTTTTTCAGGGTGATTTGATTTTGAAGCCACAAGTTGTGGTTCAAAGTGATTTACTTGAACATTCATATAATATATATGGAGTTGAGTTTCAAAATTTTCATTTTAATGTTCAAGCAATTTTTCAAGAAGGCCACCATATTTTCAGCTTTATGGTTGAGTCAGAGTGTTTTCCTCCTCGGTTGGTTAGAATTTCCGAAGAATGTTATAGTTTTATGTTGCACAATGATCGCCATTTTCAGATTTTTGAAGGTTTCCAAATACTTCATGATAGTGAAAGTGTTGGTTATTTTCTTTATGATATGCTGGAAATAAGAAATAGTGTGATTGATCTTGTCGATGAAAATATTATTTTCAGATTACATTGGATTCGTGGAAATGAGAACTACATCTTTGATTGGGGTAAGGACTTATTATATTTTTTAGGATTTAAGCCTTTTTGTAAATAAAGTGAACCTTGTATAGTTTCTTTCCTTTCGGTTGTGTATTTTTAATTTCAATAAATTGTTCCAAGTTTTGAGAAGAGAAAGGAAAAGTCAGGTTGGTTTTCTTCTTTCGTGGGTCTACTATACAAGGACATTCTTGTTTCTCTGCATGCCCACATGGAGCACATGTCCCCAGTTAGAGCCACTGTTGGACCTCAAAAATCCAAAGTGTTTTTGACTCTATATTTTCTAAAACTTCCTAAGTGTAATTTTGTGCCTTTCAAAAATCTTTGAAAGAGGCCGAGTTTGAGTGAATGGATAAAAGGGCCTATTGATTTTTGTAAAAAATCACTTGGGTAAGGTATTTATCGCCTTTCATTTTACACATGTAATGGGTCTAAGGTTTCAGATTTCAGTTCTAGCATGATTTGGGAGTAGCCATTTGGAGGTGTTTCCGAAAATCTACATTTTGTCTTCCCAGAATTTTATAAAATGACCCACTTCGGAAGATTACATTTTATGACCAGTTGATATTCATAGCATGAGGGTTTTTGCATAATGTTATAGAGATGGGAGTAAGTCTCCATGACAATTTTTATCCCCCCATGTCTTTTTTTAACCTATTTCCCAGAGACATTCCATTTGCAGTTTGTTAAGTTTCATTGAATTTGCAAAATTTAAAATCTAAGTGACCTACTTTGAGGTCTCCATATTTGGACCCAGTTCAAGGTCAAGTATAATTGAATTTTTTCCCACATTTTAGACCTAAAAGTGTACCTCCTTGAAGAGTTTTGGATTTCTACCAATCCATTTGGTCATTTTCCTAAGCTGATTCCAAATCAGATTTCTACATATTTCACTATTTTATTCCAGAATCTTTCTAATAGGCTGACTTTGGTGTTTATTGGATTTTCACCTTATGGTCTTCTCAGCAAGATAATTATGGATTTATTCTCCTTGTGTGGGAGTGAATCAAAATCCAAGTTTCTAGATCATGAGGTCTTTATCTGACAACTTTTCAAAGCCACTTTTGAAAGTGTTTTAATGTAGATTAGTAGTGAACCAAAATCAGTATTGTGGAAGGAAATGTTTGATCTGAAATAACTTTTGACTCAAATCTCTTCATGTATTTTCCTCTAGCACGCATACTTACATGATGGAAGTCAACTTAAGTTTCTGATGGAGCACTCTTGTGAAGCATTTGGATCACTTTCCGAGGCCATTTCTAGAGGCCAATTGGTGTTTTTTGGTAGTTTTGTAAAGATGTAAAAAATGGATGGTGTGGATGTGTTTTTTGATGCACCTTGGTTTGTTCTCATTAGTTGTCTCCATTTTGGTAAATAGAAGTGATGAAGGAACTCAAGTGTTTTCAAGGAAATGTGTATGCCCTATTATGTGGGGTGTTATGCATACTATTTTGAACACGCTGTGTGTCCCATGTTCTCTAAGAGTGCTGAAGATGCTATTTTATGAGGTTTTGAACTTACCATTTAAATTTGAGTGGGGCATATGTCTTTTAAGTATTGCACATCATTCTTGGTATGCACACTTTTCTCCATGATGTGCACATTTGTCAAAGAGGTGTGTGATGCTGAAAGGAAGGTGCACGCACCAAATAAGCCAAGTTTGGGGGAACGTTTTAAAATGGGAGGGTGAACACTAAGATAATGGTGGACACTTGGCAAAGGCTAAGTATATGTTTCAAAGTAGGTGTTTGCACTTTTCAAGAAGCGAGTGTGCTTTGCACTTGGCAAGTGTTGGTGCAAGCCATTTCTTGCACATGCACACCAACAAGTGAAATAAACAAAGCAAGGTAAATGTAGAGACACATAGAGGAGGGTGCATCCGCAGTTAGAGGTACATAGCGAGGTAAGTAAAATGTTTATACCAAAGGACCAAAGGGGTAGCACACCCAATGAATAAAATGATGGCACATCATACAAGAGGAAGTGTGTGAGTATGAAATGTTGATGTGTGCTCGGAAGAGTGGAGAATGCACCAAGTTGGATGTGTGAGGCAGTCAAACATCAAGGGGAAGTTGCGCATGGTAATGGAGTCTTGTGCATTGGGTTCAAAGGGAAGTGAACAGAATGGAGAAGTTAAAATTGTATAGTGGCTGTGTATGTTGATGGAGAAGGCTATGCACCAAATAAAGGAGGTTGCGTGCCATCACCCACACACTTTGGATTTGGAGGGTAAAAACATAAGACTACCAAAGGGGTGTGTGTGCATTTGGCAAGATAAAATGCATACCAATCCTTTTTTGGATGCACATGAATCCATACAATGATGTGCTAGGATTGGGCAATAACAATGGCATTACAATGTGGAGCCCCGATATGAGCACTCCTCTGGTCAGTACACTATGCCACCATGGTCCTGTTATGACACTGGCATTTTATTTACAAGGGAATGAAATGGTTACAGAAGGAAATGATGGAAGACTATGTGTCTAGGATTTGAGAAAGTTTTCACCTCTACATAGCTATTCTTGTGATGTAAAAAAGTGTGGTCATCAGCCAAAGAGGCTTACTGGCTGTGGGATGTGGATCACTAATTGAAATTTGGAAGGATGCATTAGTAACTAGGCAGAACAAGCCATATTTGATACACCTGCTGGAAAAAGGATCACATGTGCAAGATGTTGGATTCTATCCATACGAGGATGTGATTTCCATTGGACATGCTAGAAAAATATCCTCCATTCTCGTGCCTAGGTCAGGGGATCCAAAATTTGATACATTTGTTGCAAATACATTTGAAACAGTGAAGTAGTGACATGAAAAGGAGGTTCATTCACTCCTTGACAAATTGCAGCCAAAAATGATTATGTTAGACCCAGAAAATATTGGTGTTTTACAATGAACAAAATTAGAGAACATGAAAATTAAGAGTGAGAAGGTCACCAAGGAAGCTTACATACAAGAAGCCATTGTTGCTGGTAAAAGTGTTGTTTTAAATAAGAAGTTTGAAATGCTGGCTGTGTGCTTTGCCAAGGAGAACAACAAAGAATGGAATGATGGTGTGTGAAATGACAAGAAAAATAAGGAGTTGGGTGCATGCACAACCATAGTAAGGAAAGAGGAAGAAAAATATAGAGGGTGTGCTTGTGGGATCGTGCCTCTATGCATGCCAGTTGGGTGCCTAAATGCAATATTTTAATGAAAATATTTAAAACACTAAGGAGTTTAATCCCACATTGGTGGGTTGAACAAAATTTGAAGTGCATAAATGAAACAACAATTACAATGAAATTTGATGAAAGAGTTGGATGCTATGCACACGCGTGTTCCATAGCTACATTGGGAAGCATGTCAGTTGCTGAAGATTACTAAATTTTGGAGGATGGTAGATTGATTGGTTAGAGATGCAAAATGTGGCAGTCAATCACTGGTTCTCTGAATAAGATGGTATTTAGTGAGCACATCCAGAGAATTGGAGAATGCATCATTGTTGGTTCTCCGATTACAAGTGGTCAAGGGCCAAACATCTTGAGAATAGGAGAACCCTTAGTCACCAATCTCCAGATCACAGAGCAGTTAGTGAAAACATTGTGAGAATGGGAGATTGCTTAGTCATGCATTCTCCAGATGCCAGCGGTCAAGGTAATGACATCCAGAGATTTTGAGAATAGCATTGTCGTGTGTTCTCTGAATGAATTGATGGTTAGTACTAACCTTTTGAGATTTAGCGAACGCATGGTCTCCCATTCTCCAGATTAAAAGCTAGTTAGTGATAAAATTTGAAGAATGGGAGATTTCTCAGTCGCACATTCTCCAAATGCCAACGGTCAGAGGTATTGATATTCTGAGAATTGGAGAATGGCTTAGTCACGTGTTCTCCAAATGTGACCATGGTCAAAGATTAGATCCAGAGATCAAGAGATAAAGAGCATTCACCCATTCTCTAGATATGACCGGGGTTAAAGAATGTATTCAGAGATCTAGAGAACAAGCCATTCGCCCAATCTCCAGATTAGGTGGTTAAGGCCTGGGTTAGACTTGGCAACTAATTAGCTCATGGCACATGGTGAAATTTGGCATTCTGGGAAAAAGGAATAGAAAATAAGCAGAATGTGCAGGAGAAAGGCCAAATATGCAGATTTAAAAGGTTGTGGAAATTACATAGTCCAGACTATAAGAGAAATTTGAAAATTTTAAAGAATATAATAGCTCACAAATTTTTGACTTGGAGATTCAATTTTTACCAAAACATAGACATATTATATGTCATTGGAAATGACAGGAGATGAGGAGTCCAATGCTGATGATTAAATTCAGATTTGACTTGGTGTGAAAGAGTAGTAAAGACTTTTGTATTTCAGATGCAAATTTGGAGGGAAAAATGGTTGCAAAGGTAAAGGCAGTTGTAGGAGACCAAGTAGAAGAAGATCAAATTTTGGAGGGAAGATGAAGAGTTTTATGGAAAATTGGCATCTGTCAGTTTGTTGAAACTGGCTTTGATTTTCTTTTATCTTTTCTTTTTCTCCATGTTTTTAGGGGGGTGGTGAAAATCTGAGTAGAGAGTGCCTCTGGCATATGTGTCTTGGTCTGAAGAATCCTTGTCTTAGAATGTATTGATATAGAAAAATATCAACAAAAATAGACTGAAATTCCTTTATGTATTTGTTGTCTTCATGTATGATTTTTTTGAGTTTTTCATATATTAAATTTGTAAGGTATTTTTATCATATCATTTACAAGGTAGCTAGTGGGGGTTAAGCTTGAGCTTCTTTCAAGGGAAGAATAAGTCTTAAGGGAGGTCTCTGAGAATTCATAGCTTATACAAGAATTTTATGATAGTGTATGTAGATGAGAGGGTGATTTGTAAGGCATCTCACCTAGGTTTTGGGTATATTAGATTTAAGGAAATTCTATAGATGTATGCTTTCTTTGACTCTATTAGAGATTTTTCTTGTGGGATCAAACTTGGCAAATATATAGGCTTGATTCTCAGTTTAAAGGACTCCAAGTTTACAAGAAAGAGTCTAATTGATGAGGATTGGATAGGATCCTCCTTCTGCTTCGAGCTCCATAGGACTCAGGCGGGTATTGCCTATAATGATTTACTATGTTTCAAGTAAACTTTCAGATTGTGGATTAGGTCCTCACTACTATGCTATTATACTTTAGATTACTTCAACAAAAGATCATTCTACAAACAATTGAGAATATCCTGATGCAGAGTTTGACAATAGAAACTACAAACGTAACAGCATAGACAATGGCACAAGGATGTGAATCCTTCTTCTTTTTCTACGTTTGACTCAAGGAAGGCTAACCTTTTGGTTCTCTCTTTAAGGAATCAACAAACTAAACTATATCACCTGGGATATAGTCCTTTCATAGTATGAACATAAAAATAGAAAAGTACTAGTAATGAAATGAATTTTAGATGACTGAAAGATAACCACATAACAAATATCTAGCCAGTGCCTATTCCATTGGGCAAATAGTTACTGTATGTAAATCCACGGGAAGAAATCAAAACAAATACAATGAAATGCCTTGCAGATTACATGCAGTTTGAATAGAGTGCCTTACAAACCATTATGTCTCTCCTATATTGTTATCATCAAAATCCTAATAATTGTGTTCACTCTCTGAGACTATTCATGAAAATTTAATTCTTTCCTTGAAAGAAACTCATGAATAATCAGACAAGTTGCCTTGCAACTGGTATGTTTTACATGTCTAACAAATAAAAGAATACAAGAGTATAACATAAAAAGAGATGACAACAATAGAATCTAAGAGAAACTACAATGTCTTTCTTTGACAATAATCCTATTTCAGTGCATACAAAATTTATAGTTTAGGAGCCTAGACATAAGAAAGAAAGATCTGTTCTGTAGAAAAGATATTCAACATTCATCCTTTAGGGACCTACTCTAAAAAGAGCAACTACAAGAACTAGGACTAGAACAGGAACCCCTAACAATGAGAAGAGAAGAAAATAAATAGAGGAAGAAGAAACCCTAAAAACTTATGCTAGATCAACATCTGTCTGCTTTGAAATCTAATTTCATTCACCTTCTCTCTCCTCTAAAATCAAATTTGATCTTCTCGGGCACTCATCTTCTGAAAACATCCACTTTCCAATCTGATTTACTTTGTCCTCTCAAAGCTCTGATCTTATCTTTTGAAAACATCTAATTTTCTTATCTGATAACTGACACCTCATAACCAAATAAACTTGATTCTTCCCTTTCCATACATTCCCGCTTGCAAATTTGTCCTATTTGGAAGAAATCTGATCTCGGATTAAAAATGATAAATGCTCTCATCTATTTGATCATATATCAGATTTTATCCACCATCATCGCATCTATCATCTTCTGGCATTTCTGAAAATATATTATACTCCTATGTTTGGGCAAAAAAATGAACCTGCAGGCGTTAAAACTCTGAGCAAGCTTTGTCATTTGAAAAATTCAAGTTTATCTATAAAGTTGAGCTATATGATTTTTTAAATCTTTTATTTTTGGCTTTTATGCTCAAACTTCACCAGATTTCTCCATGTTTCACGCTCTGATTGGGTGCTCGAACAAAATCAACCTTAACCTCAATCCATCTGGAGATTTGGAGACTACCTTAGTCTCCAAAGCTTTGAAACTACTTCTTAACCATGAATTTGTTTAGAGACTTGGAGAATGCCTTTAGTATCCAAATCTCTGAACCTCCTCACTAAACTTGGGTTTGATGTGAGACTGGGTGACCTCTTTTAGTCTTTGAATCTCCAAATCTCCAAATATCTAGATAATTCTTTCGACAACCTGGCGACTAAGCAATCTCACAATCTTTGGATCCTCGCCACTTAACCACCTGCATTATGAGATCTCACGACCATGGTTAGTCTCTAGATCTCCAAAAAAATTTTGCTAAATATGGGACTTCACGACATTGGGTAACTAACTAGTCTCTGAATCTCTGAATGATTGACCTCTAACCATTAGTATCTCGTGACTGGGCGACTGGTGGTTATCTCTGGATCACGGCGGTTTTCTCCCCTGACGGTTATCTTCTCATGACTTCACGACCATCTACCACATGTCCTCCTTGGCCACCTCATCACTGAAACTCATCTACAAAATTTCTTTTGGGCCCTTCGGCATGGAAACTGAGGTGACTACACAAGCTCACGTGAGCAGAACCTCCAGCCTTCAATCTTCTTCATATGTTTGTGGAGTTGTATATAAATATCTTAAATGCCCATTTTGGCATGCATGTGGGACTAAGTTTTTAAGTTTTTAAAGACTTGTTCAAAAATTTTCTTATATGCCTAGCTGACACGCAAATCCAAGCAAGCCCACAAGGCTAAGAGATAGCCACAGACTCCTCTTTCATTCAATTTAGTTGATATGTGAGTGATGGTGTATATAAACTATTTGAAATCTCAATATGGGATAAATGTGCGATAATGTTGAAACAACAAAACCCCACAAAATATCGGTCAATGCATGAGTGCCCCTTTTACACAGGCAACCATCTTCATTTCACTATGCATTGGCATCCCATTGCGTAGGCCTCCTTTGTATTGTGTTAATGTCCATGCTTCCGACACATTTCATACTCGATTCCATTTAATATTGTGCAAGTATCTACTCTTAGCACGTTCGCAACTTGTAACCACATGTCTCTTGGTTCTTTGCGTGACCCGTTGGTATTCTCTTCATAACGTTGCTCCATGTGATGGTGTCATTCTACGTAGAAAGCCCCATTTTAACTTACATAGGGCCTCCAAGTGCTTACGCAAGCAACATCTTCCCTCACTACTTGCGCAAGGCACTCCTCACGCAAGCTTCCCCTCTTGTTGTGTGAGGAACTATCCTGCCATCATGTGTCATGAATTACTCATTTATGTCTGTGGGCCTTCATCTATGGACTGACTGCTTCCACCTTGCACTTAACAAACAACTCCCTAATTCATTTGCGCGGGTTCTAAAAATTAAAACCCCAAGTTCATACGCTGGCACTCCCACATATTACGTTGGGCTCTTCATATGTTGGCTTTCCTAGCATCTACACACCCCATTACATTAGTGTGCTACCTCTTTAGCTTATGCATGGGCTTCCCACTTCCAATTAACATGAGCCTAATGTTTCCATTCACTGGACCATATTTTATCCTTGCGCATGATATTTTCGTTAAGACTGTGTATATCCTCATCCATTGTGCATTGCACAACATTCTATCTATCTGGCATCCTTCTCATAGCACAAGGCAGGGAGTCCTTTGTTTCAAACACGTGAGACCACCATCATTCATGTTGACTTCACATGTATTGGCTCCTTTTGACTTGGCATCTTCCATGCCCTCTTACGCAAGGCACTCACGTGCTTGGTCCTCTTTGCTCACAGTTTCCTTTCATTGTTTTGCACTGCATACCTCTATTTTACACAAGACCCCTTCCAACTCTTGTGTAGATCCTCACTCTATGCGCAAAACACTGGTCTTTGTGTGAGTGCCCCATTTCATTGCTTAGTGCCTCCTTCCAAGCAGCCTCCACTTTCATTGCACAAACTGTCCCTTTATAATCATGCATGTGTGAGTTTCCCTTTGGTATTTTCTATGGCATGCTGGCCTTGTTTTGGAGTAGTGCATTACATCAGCTCCCTTCATTCTATGCAAGGCTCTCATACTCATGCTGGTGTACATACATCTTTTAACAAACATGGATCCTTTGGCCATCTAGATTGGCAACCTCTTAAACCTCGTAAACAATGCGTGGGCCTCCCCTCTACTTACGCTTGGCAGAAAGAACTTAGAAGCTTGGCAAAATGAGCACAAACCATAACAATTTAATTATTGATAAATACATGTTTTGCACATAGAAGGTGCACTACAAGCTTCCTGGCAGCATCCTCAACTTGCATAGTGACTAAGAAGCTTAGGTGTCTCTTCCAGACTATACGCACATTAAAAGATGTGCTTATAATTTTACGTTGGTTCCCTCAACTTGTGTGCACTTTCCCTTTACTTTTCCCTCTCTTTTATCCAACATTCTCATATAATGTTTAGATTGTCTAGAAAGCACCACTGACTGGCAGGAAACACCTCACAATGCATATAAACAAACAATGCACATCAGATGTAAATTGGTAATCGAGGCACATGAACAACTTTATCAAACGATGCAAAGAAATGTCATCTCCCATAATGCCAAATTGACCTTCTTGCTGCATCATAAAAATATTTAAGCTACCAATTATACTTCCATACTCAGCTCATGGAGCCTTAGAATCCACTTAACAAGATTTTGATTGTGGCTTGGTAACTTGCCTTGCAGGAAAAATTTTCATGATGCTTCCTAAGGAAATATATTTTGATCTCCAAAGTTGACCATTCATTACATCTGCAACAACGCTTGCTAGACTAATGAAAACTGATTTTAAAATCGGCCTCATAATAATGCTAATCAATACCTTGAGCTTCAAAATCCATCATGGTTGCAAAGGCACATGCCCATAATTCAGAGAACCTATTCACTTAGTATGGAGGTCATCTAGCACCAAGATACTAATTATCAAAGTGACTCTTTAGAAAACTTCTCATAGTGCAAATTGGAAATACTGCATTAGAACTAGCCTTTGCAAAAATATAAGCTCATGTCTTGAGGCCCCACTGTCGATCATGGTGACACCTTCAGCTACATGGAGTACAAGGAAAAAGATCTCATCTCAAAAAAATCATCCCATGCAAAGTTACAAACCACTAAAAATGACTATTCTGCAAAATTAGTTCTATCTTAAACAATGAAATGCATCTGGTTTGAACTTTGAAGACAAGTCAAGCAATCCCTTGAAAATCCGAGCTTCTAGATATTGGAAATATGCTATACGGAGAGCATGAATCCAGAAGGGAAACTCATGACGATCAACTGGTCACAATTGGCAGACCTTTAAAAGTAACCACTTCTACTTTCACCACAAGAAAACAAGAGAAATAATGATTTCTGCAAATGAAAAGCATCTGGGAAAGTGTGCATTCAAAAATCCTCATGATCTGAAACCTTGCAAACTTGAAGTAAATTTGATCTACAATATAGAGGCACCATTTTATTTATATGACCAATCATGCTATTCAAGATATAACATCACAAACAAGGCCTCCGACTGAAAAATGCAACTGATCTACATCGAATTGTTAGAAACTGCAAACGGAATCAGATTGGCAAACTGGGCAAACGGATTCATCATGGCCTGAAAATCTTCATGGTAGCACATTTCCATATTTTCAATGCATAACAACCTTCAATTCATCAAAAACTCAAACCGGGTATAAAAAGTGAAAGCTTAAAGTAGGCCACTTAATTCTGAATTCAGCAAATTCAATGAAATTTTAATAAATTGGAAATGGAAATGCTCTGGCAAAAAGGATAACTGGATTGGTGTGAGTCTGAAAATCCATGGGAAGGTATACTTTCAAGATTACAACATAGGGGAACACTCAATTATGTAGGGCATTCAACTGGGTACAAACAACAAGACCTCAAAGTAGGGCATCCAGAAATCCGCACTTGATAGTTAAGCACACTAATAGAAAATGCAAACGGAATGGGCTTAGCAAACTGACAAAATGGATGCTTCGTGACCTAAAGATTGAAACATAAGAAGTATTTGACCTTTGGAATATAGTACAAAATGAATCTTCTCAATTGGGTCACAAGGTCAAAAGTAATAATTAGTCAAACAGGGCCACTCAGGAAACCAGACAGAACAAAGAGGCAAGACAATTCTAGGAAGCCAATTTTGGGAGATCCAAAAACCTATCAAATGGACTCGAAATGCCTTGAGCTTTGAAACATAAGCTTTTTGATATACATTCTAAACATCCCCAAAGTGGTAGGTAATGAGGCTCATCAGGACACAAGATATTCAAATGCAAATAGGGCCTACTACAACAAACTGACACTTAGACAAAAATGCAAATTTAAGTGAACACCTGAAAATGGCTACTCCCTAAACATGTCAGATTTAGAATTTAAGAGCTGGAACCCACTGCATATGTCAAATGAAAGGTGTTGAACCTGTTCCCCAAGCTGTATCTTATGAAAATCACCAGGGTATCTTTTACAAGCACACCAATTAGGCCTTCTCACAAAAAATTTTAGGAGTACCTACTTTGCCTTAAGGAAAAATTTTAATTGGTCACTCTCAAATTTGTGCCAAATTTGAGAGTACCAATAGTGGATCTGATTATGGATGCGTGCCCCATGTGGGCATGCAGAGAACCTTTAGAATCTCATGGTAGAAGCAGACCACCCTGAAACATCAAATCAAATTTTCTCTTTCTTTTATTTGCACCTTTCCCCCCGAACACTTCATCTCAAAAAATGGGAACCTCTACTGAAAGAAAACACACCACACAACTGAAAGAAAAGAAAATATACATACAAGGAAATATTTACAAAAGGCCCAAAGCCCCAAACTGGATTTAGCTCTTACCTTTGTCATACATTTGATTTTCATCTCCATAGATCAAAGGAAAACTAAAATTATTGCTTGCATCAGCAAGATCAAAAATGCTATCATTCACCTTCAACATATCAAACATAAGATAATCAGCAAACTCATCATCACTTGGCCAAACAGAGTCACTGAAATACTGTGAATGTTGATCATTGTGTGACATCAAAACATCACACTCTTCATTACTATTGACTCGCTGAAAGAAGAAACATTCCAACTCACTCTCATGGTTGGAAACATTATTCTGATCATTAATTTGTACCACAAAACACAGTTCTCTCACATCAACAATCTGCAAACTAAAATAGAGACCTTCAAAATGAAAATTTGTGTGCAAAAAATTAGAGACATCTTGCTAGTCACAACTCCCATTAGCATCTTGTAAACATGAGAAAGTATTGTCAATTAATGGTTCATCAATTACTTGTAAATCTCAAAACATACATTCAAATTTGTCTTTCTCTTCAGCATCAGGGCTCAAACAAGAATCACTAATACTTGGCTTATCAAAATCTGAATGTACACTAGCACAAGAAACTTCATACTCATCATAAATAATAGGGATCTAATGAAAATAATTTTGATCTTTTGCAAGAGGAGATAAATCAGGAACACAAAAAGAATAAGGTTCAACTTCAATACTTGGAAACTCCATGTCATGATCCACACTCTATTTTTCAAAAGGATCATCAAGAGTAGCTTGTGTACTTATATCAAAATCTTCTTCAATACCTTCCCTCCAAGTATTAGCACGATACACATCTAGAGCTTGTTGGTGGGTGGAGGGGAAAACATCAAAGCATTCATTGTAAGCATATGAAGCTTGAGAAAATGAAAAATCATCCTTTAATGGTTTGATGGTAGACTTAGAATTAGAACAAGATTCAAAATCCACACTACTATCCCAGTCAAGCCTCAACATTATGTCTGGAGTCTCCACATCCATTGAATCTGAAACAATGTTGCTAATTTCAAAATCTGACATATCATATTGAATTCTGTTGTAGCCTAGTGATATGGGAGGACAAGAAAAATCAGAAATATACATGTCAAAATTAGGATCCACTAATTCATATTCTTTGTCAAAATCAATGTATGTTGGGCATGAAGTTTCAATGCTATCCTTTCCTGAATATTTGAGATATTTAGAAGACAAAATTTCTGCAATTTGTTCATTGTCAAGTGAACAACAATCATCTTTTTCACTCATCCCTTCACTGTGTTCTTGCATGATGCTGCAAATATCTTCATTTTTGGAGTCTTGGAGTGAAACCACCGGAACCATGTCATCTTGTGTAGAGAAATCACTACAAATACTTATGTCTACATCATAGTTAACATCTTGTTGGCTACACATAATTTCTTCATTGTCTTGCTGCTCACAAAGCTCATTATCATTATCATAGTCAGCAAAACTTTCACCACAAGAAAACTCAACATTATCATTACTAAACTTAGACTCATCATTATCTAATTCACATCCAGCATCTACAATACTCTCAGAGTGTTCAGATTCAACATCATTGTATTCAACTTGAGATATATTTTTAGAAGAAGAATCTTCTATATTTTTTATCCATTCTATGACATGCTGAATATATTCTACCCTCTGAGAGATTGGTAAATTAAGTCTGTGAAGAAAACAAAGTTTAGTAAATAAATTTTCCCATACAAAATCCTGAGGACAAAAAGGAATGACATACTTCTTGATCTCATCAGTAAACCTCATGTAGAAATCATATTGTGACTCACCCTCCTCTCTGCTCATGTTTTCTTGTAAATGTAACACCAGGCTTTCTTGAAACCTTTGTGTTAACATTTTTGTTTCTGTCTGAAGAAGTTCCAGCTTTGATACTAGGTCCTTTGATTCAGATACGTCTTGTTCATCATTGTGTTCCATATCACTATATTTCTCAATATCACCATACTTTTTAATAAAAAAATCATCTAATGCTTCCATAGATCCTATTGAGCCATGAGGTAATTCTTTAAACTAGTCCCTTGCAATCTCAACCAAGGATATTGCAAAAAGATTCATTAATACATCCTCATGTGTGATGTTATGATCATCTATTAAATAAAAAAACTTGTCAACATGCTCCTCAACTGATTGCTCACCCATACTAGTGAATTTAGGCAAACAATCCCTGACTACTAATGGAATGGGATTTGGGTATGCAGGGATACCTTCAAAGTTTATAGCATTACACAACCTATTCCTAAATAGTTGTGACATCTTTACAAGAAGAGTAACTAAAAACTATCTTTCTCTTCCCTTTTAACTTAGTGCTAACCACTTAATAGGGAAAACATGTATAACTGAATTTCATGAACAAAAAGCTTTTATCCAATGAAAAGTAGAATACCTGGATTATGATGAAGACACTGCAAACTGTTTGATTTGAAGTCACCTCCAAATCACCTTCAAAACTTAGTAGAGCCACCACCTTCTTGCAGAGGAAAAGAACTTTCATAAGCTGAGATCTCTTTTTGTATCCTTTTCCACCAATGCAACAAACTTCAACAGGGTACATATACTATTTATCAGGACTGAAAATATATCACTTTATGCATTGATCAAGCAAAGAACTCAGAGTCACCACTCACAACTTGGTGAGATGATTTGAAACTTCTTAAAACTAACTCTTATACACTTCAATGGAAACCACTAGATAAATGAATAAGTTGGCCAGGAGTCTAGCTCTACTTATACTCATGTTATTTTATCTTCACTTCATAGATTCCCCAGTAGATTCACCAATTTGTTAGAGATTTTTCTTGTGATATCAAACTTGGTAAATATATAGGCTTGATTCTCAATTTAAAGGACTCCAAGTTTGCAAGAAAGAATCTAATTGATGAGGATTGGATAGGATCCTCCTTCTACTTCGAGCTCCATAGGACTCAGGTGGGTATTCCCTATAATGATTTACTATGTTTCAAGTAAACTTTTAGATTGTGGATTAGATCCTCACTACTATGTTGTCATACTTCAGATTACTTCAACAAAAGATCATTCTGCAAACAACTGAGAATATCCTGATGTAGAGTTTGACAATAGAAACTACAAACATAACAACATAGACAATGGCATAAGCATGTGAATCCTTCTTCTTTTTTTGAGTTTGACTCAAGGAAGGCTAACCATTTGGTTCTCTCTTTAACGAATCAGCAAACTAAACTATATCACCTAGGATATAGTCCTTTCATAGTATGAACTTAAAAATAGAAAAGTACTGGTAATGAAATGAATTTTAGATGACTGAAAGATAACCACATAACAAATATCTAGCCAGTGCCTATTCCATTGGGCGAATAGTTACTGTATGTAAATCCACAAGAAGAAATCAAAACAAATACAGTGAAATGCCTTGCAGATTACTTGCAGTTTGAATAGAGTGCCTTACAAACCATTATGTCACTCCTATACTGTTATCATCAAAATCCTAATAATTATGTTCACTCTTTGAGACTATTCATGAAAATTTAATTCTTTCCTTGAAAGAAACTCATGAATAATTAGACAAGTTGCCTTGCAACTGCTATGTTTTACATGTCTAACAAATAAAATCATACAAGAGTATAACATAAAAAAGAGAAGACAACAATAGAATCTAAGAGAAACTACAATGTATTTCTTTGACAATAATCCTATTTCAATGCACAGATTTTAAAGTTCAGGAGCCTAGACATAGGAAAGAAAGATCTATTTTGCAGAAAAGATATTCAACATTCATCCTTTAGGGACCTTCTCTCAACAGAGCAACTACAGGATCTGGGACCAGAACAGGAACCCCTAACAATGAGAAGAGAAGAAAATAAATAGAGGAAGAAGAAACTCTAAAAACTCATGCTAGATCAACACTTTACTACTTTGAAATATGATTTCATTCACCTTCTCTCTCCTCTAAAATCAAATTTGATCTTCTTGGGCACTCCTCTTTTGAAAACATCCACTTTCCAATCTGATTTACTTTGTCCTCTCAGAGCTCTGATCTTATCTTTTAAAAATATCTAATTTTCTTATCTGATAACTGACACCTCATAACCAAATAAATCTGATTCTTCCCTTTCCATACATTCTTGCTTGCAAATTTGTCCAATCTGGAAGAAATCTGATCTCAGATTAAAAACAATTATTGCTCTCATCTGTTTAATCATATCAGATTTTATCCAGCATCATCGCATCCGTTGTGTTTTGGCATTTCTAAAAATATATTATATTGCTATGTTTGGGGAAAAAAATGAACCTGTAGGCTTTAAAACTCTAAGCAAACTCTGTCATTTGAAAAATTTGAGTTTATCTATAAAGTTGAACTATATGTTTTTTTAAATCTTTTATTTCTGGCTTTTATGCTCAAACTTCACAAGATTTCACCATGTTTCGCGCTATGATTGGGTGCTTGAACAAACTCAACCTTAACCTCAGTCCATCTGGAGATTTGGAGACTACCTTAGTCTCCAAAGCTATGAAACTACTTCTTAACGATGCATTCATTCAAAGACTTGGAGAATGCCTTTAGTCTCCAAATCTTTGAACCTCCTCACTAACCTTGGGTTTGATGTGAGACTGGGCATCCTCCTTTAGTCTCTGAATCTCCAAGTCTCCAAATCTCTAGATAATTCTTCCGGCAACCTGGCGACTAAGCAATCTCATAATCTCTGGATCTTCACCACTTAACCGCCTGCATTATGAGACCTCGCAACCATGGTTAGTCTCTAGATCTCCAAAATTTTTCTACTAACTACCGGACTTCACAAGATTGGGTGACTAATTGGTCTTTGAATCTCTAAATGATTGGCCTCTAACCATCAGCATCTCGTGACTAAGCGACTGGCGGTTATCTCTGGATTGTGGCAGTTTTCTCCCTTGACAGTTATCTTCTCATGACTTAATGACCAGCTACCACATGTCCTCCTTGGCCACCACATCACCAAAACTTGTCTGCAAAATTTCTTCTGGCCCACTGGCATGGAAATCGAGGCAACCGCACAAGGTCGCGTGAGTAGAACCTCTAGCCTTCAATCTACTTCATATGTTTGTGGAGTTGTATATAAATAGCTTAAATTCCCATTCTAGCATGCATGTGGGACTAAGTTTTTAAGTTTTTAAAGACTTGTTCAAAATTTGTCTTATATGCCCAGCCGACATGCAAATCTAGATGGGCCCACAAGGCTAAGAGACAGCCACAGCCTCCTCTTTCATTCAATTTACTTGATATGGGAGTGGTGGTGTATATAAACTATTTGAAATCTCAATATGGGATAAATGTGGGATAATGCTGAAATAAAAAAACCCCCAAAAATACTGGTCAATACGTGAGTGCCCTTTTTACGCATGCAGCCATCTTTATTTCACTATGCATTGGTGTTCCATTGTGAAGGCCTCCTTTGTATTATGTTAATGTCCATGCTTCCAACACATTTCATACTCAATTCCATTTAATATTGTCCAGGTACCTACTCTTAGCATGTTGGCAGCTTGTAACCGCATGTCTCCTTGTTCTTTACATGACCTGCAAGTATTCTCTTCATAACGTACCTCCACGTGATGGTGTCACTCCACACAGCAAGCCCCATTTTAACTTACATAGGGCCTCCAAGTGCTTACACAAGTAACATCTTCCCTCATTGCTTCCACAAGGCACTCCTCACACAGGCTTCCCCCCTTGTTGCGTGAGAAAGTCTCCTGCCATCATGTGTTGTGAATTACTCATTTATGTGCACAGGCCTTCATCTATGGACTGACTGCTTCCGACTTGCACTTAACAGATAGCTCCCTAATTCATTTTCGTGGGTTCGACAAATTAAAACCCCAAGTTCATACACTGACACTCCCACATATTATGTTGGGCTCTTCATATGTTGGCTTTCATGGCATTTACGCACCCCATTACATCAGTGGGCTACCTCTTTGGCTTATGTGTGGGCTTCCCACTTCCAATTAACATGAGCCTAATGTTTCCATTCATTGGACCATATTTTATCCTTCCGCATGATATTTTCTTTAAGAATGTGTACACCCTCCTCCATTGTGCATTGCACAACATTCTCCCTGTCTGGCATCCTTCTCATAGCGCAAGGGAGGGAGTTCTTGGTTTCAAACACATGAGGCCCCCATCATTCATGTTGACTTCACATATATTGGCTCCCTTTGACTTGGCATCTTTCATGCCCTCCTACGCAAGGCACTCATGTGCTTGGTCCTCTTTGCGCAAGGTTTCCTTTCTTTATTTTGCGCTACATACCTCTATTTTACATAAGACCCCTTCCAACTCTTGTGCAGATCCTCAATGTATGTGCAAAACACTGGTCTTTGTGTGAGTGCCCCATTTCATTTCCTAGCTAGTCCATGCTTGATCTACGATTCTCACCATCAACACAATCAATAATGGTTCATTTTAAAGTTTATCTTGAAAGAGTTATATGTTTATGTATGTGTCAAGTATGCAGATAACCATTGTGATTCTTTAAAGAATAGAATCTAAGAGGTACACCCACTTGAGCTTGAAGCTCAAAGTCAAAGGATCAAAATCCTTAGCAACTTTAGTGTTTGATGTTGTCAGATGCATATTTTGGGTCTATAGGGTCATGTATCAGATTTTTCTAATTGGTATTCATCATCTGCAACTTTGAGTGCTAACATGTTACAAACCAGTTTTTCCCAAGTTGGGTTTCCACTATAAACCCTAGTGTTATACTTGTGTGAATGTTTTGATGTGAATGTTTTTATATTCTGCAAGTTAATTAATTTTGTACAGTGGACTCCATGTTATATGTTTCTTATACATTCAATAGAGGTTGAGTTGAATTGTTGATTAGATCTAAGATTGTTGAAGCACTAGAAAGTTCAATTGGTACATCTCGACCTGAGAACAATTAATTCACCCACCTCTATATTGTTCTAAATCATTCTAACAATTGGTATCAGATTTTTTGGTTCTTATAGAGAAAATTTTAAAGGTACTTGAAGGTAATGCTCAAGATGTATAAAAAGGAGGTACCAAAGTTGAACAAAGAGAACTTCCCTACATGGGAGAGTCTGATGAAATTGCATCTAGCTTGTATTGGTGATTCACCAAAGTACTATGTGGAACATGACTATGTTATTCCTGTACAATTAGTTTATGGATTCGATTGTGTGAGTTTTTTTAGTATCAACATTTCAAATCACACTCTGTGATCCATAATTTTTTCATTCCTACACTCTCTATTCCTGATCATGGATCACAGAGTGTGATCTGAAATGTTGATGCTAAAAAAACTCACACAATCAAATCCAGAAACTAATTGTACATCATAATGGATTGTGGAAATCTAATTATTTTATGTTATTCCTTTTGCACCTTTGAATTTTGAGGAGATGAAATAAAAACAAGAACACAATCAAGAAATGTTGGAGATTGCATGTGCTCTAAGCTATCCTAAATTTGAAGCTATCAAAGACTGCACAACTGCAAAGAAAATATTGGATCCTCTTGCAACTATCTATGGTGGAGATAAAAATGTGTTGAGAGCCAAATCTGAAAGCCTGAGAGGTAAGTTTGATGAAATGAAAATGCAAGAAGGTGAGAATATTTCTCAATATTGTGGTAGAATTAAGGAAGTAGTAAATGCTATTAGAGGAGCTAATGGAAATATTGATGATGAAACTGGTATTGGTAAGTATTGAGAACTTTTCTTCCTATCTATGTTATCATAATTTTTGCAATACAAGAATCAAGATGTAACCCTGGTAATATTCTAACTCTAGAAAGTCTTGTTGGAAAGCTTACTAATTTTGAGCTATCTAACAATGATAACTACATTGTTCCTAATGTAGACTCTATATTCAAGTCACAAATGGCACTGCATAAGTCTAAGAAGGAAAAAGATAAGTGTGTGAGAAGTGCTAGTGAAAGTGATGTTAAAAATAGGGAATACTGAGAAGGGGGATGAATCAGTATTCTACAAACTTTTACTTTTGCCCAATTATGGATATAACAGATAATCTTAATGCTTCCATAACATAGAAAGCTAAATAACATGCATAGCAATAAAACAAAAGAACTCATAACACATTATTTGTTCTCGAGGAAACCTTGGCCAAGGGAAAACCCCGGTGGGGATGGTACCCACAAAGATCCACTAATCAAAAGTATCTTATTAAGGATGTTGACCCTGTTAGGAGTATATTACATGCATATAGTGTCTCAATCTTGATTAAGGGACTATTGGCCTTGTTAGAAGCCTCAACCCTGTTAGGAGTTGGCAGTACAAAATGTGATTACCAGATGAGCCCACTACCCAAACAAGTAATATACAATCTTTACTGATTACAAAAAATAGGTCAAGGTACACAACCTTATACTACTTGCATCAATATCTTTTCTCTACTCTTCCACTATTTCTATTACATACATCATTCCCTTTCTTTTCTTACAATTTTCAATTATATTTATACAAGTTATTAAGACTAATAACTTTTCAGTCGGCTACCATATTAAAAAATAACTTTACCCAAGGGTTAACATCTAGGATGTCATCCCTTTATATTTTTAAGTCATTATTTTGATAGAAAAAATAATCCCTTAACTCTTTATCAATTATGTCTTCATATTCTGTCCTGTCGGCTTAACACTGTCTTTAGAAAAATTGTCATAACTTCTTTTGTACATGCTGTAATGACTTGCGCTCTGAGATGAGTCTTCAATAGACACCATAGATTCTATGTTCAAGTGCGCAAGCACTGAACTTACTCCAATCAACATCACAAACCAAAAATGTCATCAGGTTCACTAGTGAAAATACACTGTCTCATAGTTAGACAATTTTGTAGTGCGCTCTAACATACTAGCTCTTTGACCTATGTGATCTTCATGTAGATCATATATTGCCATAATGAAAACATCTATGTAACCAACTCAGCCAAATTTCCAACAATCTTCCCCTTTTTCATTGGTGGCAACATATGAGAAAATTGGCTAAGTCTTACAACTTCAAAATCTCAAAATTGTGGCCATAGTATAAAATATATATACTATCCTTATAACTCCAAAAATCTTATCTCTAATATAGTACCCCCCCTAAGAGTATGTATCCTTAACATTTTCTTATCAATTTTCTGCTATATATCTCTCCCCCTTTGACAACAATGACAAAAATAAAGGTAACGAGGGTTACAAAACTATATTCACAAAATGTTATACGTTAATTCAATATTGCAAAGCCAGTAGGCTTGCAACACAATCTACAAAATCAATCTTTATAGCCTCTAACTCTTTCTCCTATGATTTCTTAATAGATTCTGCCACA
This sequence comes from Chamaecyparis obtusa, assembly GCA_027943335.1. NCBI lineage: Eukaryota > Viridiplantae > Streptophyta > Pinopsida > Cupressales > Cupressaceae > Chamaecyparis > Chamaecyparis obtusa. The sequence continues at coordinate 13,070 of BSBK01007438.1, read as the reverse complement.
CTAAGTAGTGCGCATAATCCATAAGATGCTATCTCACATGCTTGGAGATTCTCAAAGATAAAATTTTGAAAAGATGTCTTAGCTGAAAGACATTCTTCCAATTGCCCTTCTATAATACTTAACTTCATAGAAATGTGCTCTCTTAAAAGAGTGAATCTTTTCATTTTCCTGTCCTTTTCATCTTGCAAAATTCTGATCTCATCATATATCTTACGAATTTTCTTCTCAACATCAGATATCTTCACATTGGGGCTTGAAAGAAACTTTGTTTCATTCTGAATTTTAGCTTCCTTCATCTTCATCTTTTGATCTTCCTCTTTTGTCAAGGTCTTTGATTTTGTACACTGGATGTACAAGGATTTTCCTCTTTCCAAATTCTTTCTCAAGTCCTTTATACAGATATCAAGATTGTTGATATCATTCCTGATATTCTGGCTAATGTCCAAAAGTGTTTTGGCCTCATAGGTTGCTTGAGCTTTCACTTTTGCTATATTAGATAAATTTGTGAACTCAGTGTCAAAAGTGTTCATCACTTTCTTTTCTTTCTCCAGAGGCTCAGCCTCTACAATTTGTGTAGTTACAACACCTTATAACTTCTCAGTAAGCTCCTTCACGCATCCTTCAATACTTTTTACTTTCTTATTCTTTCCAATGATCTTGTTCAAGGATGTGATCAATTCCATCCGATCATCATCATCTACTTCCTTTCCCAAATTCTCAATCATAGATCCAATCTAATTCTTCTTTCCAGTCTCAGGAGTAAGACTGATTTCTTCTTTAGTGGGAATAGGTACTAGTTTTTCTATCACTTTAGGTTTTACAACTATGGTTTCTATTTTCTCTTCTCCTTTGGTTCTATTCAGTTCTTCAAAAGCCAAATTGTTAATAATGTTTTCCAGATTCTTGAATACATTATCATCAATATCCAAGGTGATCTTACTTCCTTCAACATTCATAGCTTTGTCCTTAATGTTTATGGTTGGTGGAGAGGGAATTTCCTCTTGATCTACTTCATCTTCTTGCTCTACTGCAACTAATTATTCTCTAGCATCCTCTAACATAACCTTCATGATTGCTTGCTTTGTTTCTACTTTGACTTCTTCATATTGTCCTCCCATAATCTAATTGATTGCTTGCTTTGTTTCTGCTTTGACTTCTTCATGATCTACTTAAGGTTTTCATCATCTCTCACATCACAAAGTTTCCTCACAAGATTTTCTTTGATAGATGTGTCTTCCTTTGATGCTCTCTTCTTCCTATTCACAAGTTTCTTGTATAAATCATCAGGTATCTTACCCTGAATTGTATCAAACTTCTTATTAGATAAGATCATATGCTTTACCCTTGCATTTTCCATATTTAATCTCTCTGCATAATCATAGAGATCATAATACTTATTCATCTTTGTAAATTCTCCATCTTGAATGATCTTCTCATTAACCTTCTCAATTTTAGCTTTCCAAATTTTCTTCTTAATAGAAGTGTCATCATCTCTAACTTCTGCAATTTTCCTTGGAACTGGTTGCACCAGAGTTTTCTACCTCTTACCCGGTCTAGTAGCACTCTCTTTTACTCTTTTGCTAGGTGTGGAGGAGGTGGATCTAGTGGATATCCTTGCTTCATGATCCTTCTCTATTTCTTCCACTTTCACCTTAACTTGTGTTTCTTCTTGTTGTGTTGCAATTGATGATAGAGGTGGGACAAACAAAACTTCTTTTTGTCCAATATCTCTAATTGCTACTGTTGTTTGCTTGGCTACCAAGAATTCATTTCATTCATCCTTGTATCTTTTAGAATTTTCTTGATATTACTCTCAACTCTTTTCTTTGATTACTTCTCTTCAAGTAAGGTCTTTGCGGAGTTGAAGTTCTCCTCAAAGGTTCCAGACCTATTATAGTGAGGATCAATCTTGCACTTAAGTAACCTACTCACATATTCTTCTGTCTCTACCTCAAATATCTCATAGCCAAGAGGGTCTATGAATTCTATTCTAGGTTCTACTACTTCAATGTAAGTAAAGTTAGTATCAACCATGAAACATATCTCACTTTTATAATTCTCCACAAGAGACTGTGGGATCCTTGATCTACTTGTCACTAAATTCTTAAATGTCTTGATTACCAATACTGCACTCTCATTCACTTTATCAATAACATGCCTCCTATACACATGGTTAATCCTTTCCATTGTAGTTTGGTCATCATTCCAGTCATTTCCAATGGTGTAAGGAAATCTTCTCAATAGATGAAAAAACATATAAGTGATTAAGGATGAGAATCTAAAATGTGTATACTTAGTCTTCTTAATCTCTTCCAAATTCTCAAATAGTTGAATTCTTAGAATCTCACATATATCAACTTGTACTTTGTCAACACACATTAGATAAGATGCATGTATCATTCCAGCTGCCATGTCATCCTCTCTTGAGTTTGCACAAAACTTAGTTGTTAGGATCTTACATAAGTATCTGACATCATCTTGTTGAATCTTACTAATCAGAATTCCTCTACCATTATAGGATGAATTTGTGTTGTCTATGACTATTTTCCTCACATTCTTCTCATTTAAAGGAATGGCTCTAGTTTTAGATAGTCCAGTAACTTCATGAATCAAATCAGCTGTGATATCTATCACTCTATCTTCTAACCAAAACTTCCCATTATGAATTCTGCTTAGGATTATCTTAGTACATTCTTCATTATCAAATTCATATTGTAATGCATACTTGATGATCTCATTATCTTTCAAATATTCAAATCCTTCTTTCAATGACATGTCCTGATTGTAGATCTTCTGATATTTCTTGGTGAAATCACTATCACTGATAGTCTCTAGTTAACATCCAAGATAACTTCGAACATTCTCTAGATGTAAAACTCTGTCTAGTACGGATGATAAAGCTAACCTAGGATCATCTTCCCAGGGTTCTACTAGTTCCCTTTTCATCTTAGGTCTATTTTTATATCTGACATTTTGAATAAAAGAAACATCCATGATTACTTCTAATTCCTTTACTAATTTAAAAATCTGCCAAGTAAAATACCTTGATTTCACGATTTTAGGGCTCGCGTAGATTCGACACAAAATTCTTCACCAAATCCTTGCAAAACACTTCCAACCACTACTCTTTGATCTCCTTAACACTTCAATTTTCTTTGATGATCAAATAATACCGATCATGACCTTTTATGAATTCAATCTCACTTAGATCTGACATCGCATTCAATTCTTTTGCCGCTTCTTTCCAAAAACTTGATTTTGTTAACCTGCAAAACTTAAAACTTCTTGTGATTTCACAAAAAATAATATTTTTCTTTGCGCTCTTAACCATAGCATTAGAACATCATATAATACCTTTCATTAACTACACAAGACTCAATTCATCATATATCTACTTCTACACTAATCTAAGTTCCTATTCTACTGTAATTTTCATAAATTAAGTACTTTGAGATAGGTCAGGTAAAGATTCATTCTTACCTTTTAATACTTCACCTTCTTGACCGCCTTCAGTGCTGAATATGTCTGCTTGATCTATGTCTTTAACAAACTTCACTTTATCTAAATTACTACAACATCCTTTCTAACTATTACTCGCAACTTCATTTCTCCTTGCATGATATCTAGGGTTAGGATTGGTATGAAAAACTCCATTGTTCATTCTGCAAAACTTTGTTGTATGTCCAATCTTATTACATATCTGACAAAAAATTCCATTGTTCCCATATCTTGGTCCAGGTGGATTGATATGTGATCTGCAATTTCTAGCAATGTGTCCAACCTTGTTGCATCTATAACATATTACTCCATTTCTTATGTTCATATCTTCAGTAGGTTTCTTATCTGCATTGTTAGTATTCCTAAACATTCTACTACTATTATTATTCTCAGCAAATTTAGGTTTCTTGTATTCAATAGGTCTATGTCCAAAACCATGAAAATTATAAGAATAAACATTAAGATGTTTGAATTGCTTACCTATGCAATCTCTCTTCATATGACCAATAGTATTACAAGAAAAACATCTACCTTTGAATTCTCTTTGCGTACCTTTAGGTGATTCCTCTTGCTTAAGTGGTTCTTCTTCCTTAGGTGTATCTTTAGATTTGTTAGTCTCATCAAACTTCTTCTCATCTATGCTTTCAAACATTTTCAGATCTGGTTCCTTGCTTTCTTCATTTGTTTCAAAAGTGTTTAATCCAAGACCTATCTTATCATAGAATGGTTTTTGATAAGATATTTGTTCATCAATCTTCTCACTAGTTGAATATAGCCTTTCAAGTTATTGTTTAGATTGAATCAGTTCACCTTTCACAATTGTATTGTATTCCTCAAGTTTAGCATACTGCAAATTGACTTTCTCAACTTCAAATGTTACTTTACCAAGTTTAGATTTAAGTCCTTCATTTTCAGTCTTTGGACTTTCATTCTCAGATTTCAGATTTGCTTCATTCTTGCCATTTCCATCTTTCAGACTAAGCTTCATATTTTCTATCTTCTGTTCATACTTAAGGATCTCATTTTCTTTTTCTAAATTGACATCACAATCTTCAATAAGAACTTTGGATTCCTTTTCAAATTTCAGATCTTCCAACTTGTTTTTCAATTGCTCAATGAGGTTCTTTGCATCATCATATTTTCTTTTTAGATTGTCTCTTTCATCATTAAGCATATCAATTTGTTCAAGAGCTTTTTCAAGATTCTTCTGTAGTTGATCCATATCCATAGAGATCTTACTCAAGTGGCTAGGCTTTCCTTGAATGATTCTTTTCCGAGTAACTAAGCTCTGATACCCATTGTTAGAAATAGGGAATACTGAGAGGGGGCGGTGAATTAGTATTCTACAAACTTTTACTTTTTCCCAATTATGGATATAACAGATAATCTTAATGCTTGTATAACATAGAAAGCTAAATAACATGCATAGCAATAAAACAAAAGAACTCATAACACATTATTTGTTCTCGAGGAAACCCTGGCCAAGGAAAAACCCCATTGGGGATGGTACCCAAAAAGATCCACTAATCAAAAGTATCCTATTAAGGATGTTGATCCTGTTAGGAGTCTATTACATGCATATAGTGTCTCCATCCTGATTAAGGGACTATAGGCCTTGTTAGAAGCCTCAACCCTGTTAGGAGTTGGCATTACAAAATGTGATTACCAGATGAGCCCACTGCCCAAACAAGTAATATACAATCTTTACTGATTAAAAAAATAGGTCAAGGTACAAAACCTTATACTGCTTGCATCAATATCTTTTCGCTGCTCTTCCACTATTTCTATTACATACATCATTCCCTTTCTTTTCTTACAATTTTCAATTAGATTTATACAAGTTATTAAGACTAATAACTTTTCAGTCGGCTACCATATTACAAAATAACTTTACCCAAGGGTTAACATCTAGGATGTCATCCCTTTATATTTTTAATTCATTATTTTGATAAACAAAATAATCCCTTAGCTATTTATCAATTATGGCTTCATATTTTGTCATGTCGGCTTAACACCATTTTTAGAAAAACTGTCATAACTTCTTCCATACATGTCGTACTAACTTGCACTCTGAAATGAGTCTTCAATAGACACTGTAGAGCCTATGTTCAAGTGCTCAAGCACTGAACTTACTCCAATCAACATCGCAAACCAAAACTATCATCAGGTTCACTGGTAAAAACACATTGTCTCATACTTAGACAATTTTGTAGTGCGCTCTGACATACTAGCTCTCTGACCTGTATGATCTTCATGTAGATCATATGTTTCCATAATGAAAACATCTATGTAACCAACTCAGCCAAATTTCCAACAAGTGATAGTGATAGGGATACTTCTGATGAGGAACTAGATGATCTTGAAGCACTTATGACTAGAAAGCTAAAAAGAGGAAAAGGGAAATATAAAGGTAAACTTCCTATAATTTGTTTTTCATGTAACAAAGTTGGCCATATTGTAGCAAGATGCCTTGATAGGACTGAAAAGGATGAGAGAAGGGAAAGAAAGTACAAAGAGAAGAGAAATGATAGAATCCACCGAAGGTACAAAGACTACAAAGACAAAGGTAAGAAATCCTGCTATATTGTTGAAGAGGAAACTGACAGTGAAACTAGTGAATCTGATGAATGTGATATAGAAGTTGTTTATGTTGCTATGAAAGATGATTCTGATGAAGATGAGAAAATTGCACTTATTTCCTATGTGATTAAAGGTGATAAATGGATTATTGATTGTGGTTTCTCACATCACATGACTGGTGACAAAAGTAAGTTTGAAACCCTATATCATTACAAAGGTAGAAGTGTTAATTTTGGTAATAATGCACCATGTCATGTGAGAGGTAAAGGATCAATTAAGCTGACTGATAAGATCACATGTAAAAATGCTTATTGGTTTGAAGGTCTTAACTATAATTTGCTAAGTGTTTCACAGTTGAAAAGTATTGGTTACCAAGTGGAATTTCATCATAGAAAGGATAAAATATTTGATGCCATTGGTGAACTATTGGAAACGGAGAATAGACAAGAGGTAACTTGTTCTATCTAGACCTATCTAAAGAAACATGTTTGTTTGCACAATTTGATGATCTATGGTTATGGCATAAGAGGCTGTGTCATGTGAATTTTGACAATCTGGTAACTATTAGTAAAAATAAGAAAGTTAGAGGTTTGTTGAGATTGAATAAATATGATAATGTGATGTGTAAACAGTGTCAATTGGGGAAAATGACAAAGTCTAGTTTCAAGAGCAAGACATATACTTCTAAAAATATTTTGGAATTGTTTCATACTAACCTTTGTGAACCTATGGGTGTAAAAAGTTATTATGGTGATATGTATTTTATTTTGTTTATTGATGACTATTCTAGGATGACAATTGTAATGTTCTTGAAAGAGAAATCTGATGCATTTTAGTTGTTTAAGTGGTACTTGGCAAAAGTTTAAAAAGAAACAAGTAGAAGCCTAAAAATTTTGAGATCTGACCAAGGTGGAGAGTTTATATCAAATGATTTCAATCTATTCTGTAATGATAGAGGAATCAAAAGATAGATGTATGCACCAAGAACACCTCCACATAATGGCATAGCTGAGAGAAGAAACTGGTCAATTATATATTGTGCTAGAACACTGATGAATGAAAAGAATGTTACACAAAAGTAGTGGAGAGAAGCTGTAAGTATAGCTCTTTATACCTTAAACTAAGTACAAAACAAGAAAGGTAAAAATGCTACACCTTTTGAGTTATGGAATGGATATACACCTAATGTGAAGTATTTTAGAGTCTTTGGGAGTAAATTCTATATATTGAAACACAATAGGAATGGAAAATTTGATACAAAAAGTGATGAAGGCATATTCCTAGGCTAGTCCACTAAGAGAAAAGCTTATAAGTGTTTGAATTCTAACTCTAACAAAGTTGTTGAAAGTGAAAATGTTAGAGTTGATCAATATGCAGAAAAAAATGAATTAGAGTGCAAGCAAGAACCTGAAGATTACAAATCTTTTGTATACATGGAGGAAGGAGAGGTAAGTAATACACCTGAACTAGATGTAGAGTCATGGATAGGTAATGTCGAGCATCAGGAGGATTCTTCCAAGTATCAGGAGGGTGTTGTCAAGAAATCAGAAGAAGAAGTAAATAATTTGCATGATGGACCTCAAGATCAAGATCAAGGAGAAAGGAAATCTAAACCTACATGTGTATAGCATGTAAGAAGACATCACAAGCCTGAACAAATCATTGGAGATAAAGAGTATGGAATCATGACAAGAAGTAAGTTGAAAGATCATACATGCTTATTATGTGATTTTGAGCCTAAAACTATAACAGATTCTTTAGAGAATGATGATTGGATACAAGCCATGATTGAAGAGATTGATTAGATAGAAAAGAATGATACTTGGACTTTGGTGCCGAGACCAGAAGACAAGAATGTAATTGGAAAAAAATGGGTATTCAGAAATAATTTAAATGAACATGGAGAGGTCACAAGAAATAAGGTAAGATTGGTATGCAAGGGGTATGCACAAGAAGAAGGAATTGACTATGGAGAGACATTTTCCCCTGTTGCAAGATTAGAACGAGTGAGGATGCTACTTGCATATGATGCATATAAAGGTTTCAGAGTATGTCAAATGGATGTCAAATATGCATTTCTGAATGGGATATTAGAAGAAGAAGTATACATTGAACAACCTAAATGATTTTTTGACCCAAGCAAGAAGAATATGGTTTGCATGTTCACAAGGCATTGTATGGATTCAAAACAAGCCCCCAGAGAATGGTATGAGAGACTGCACAATAATTTGATAAATATTGGATTTACAAGGAAAAATGACAACACTAATCTGTATATAAAGACTGAGAAAGGTAAAGGGAATTTTTTAGCTAAAATATTTTTTGATGATATCATATTTGGAGGACAAGATGCCCTGTGTCGAAAATTTTCAAATGAGATGAAAACTAAATTTGAAATGTCTATATTTGGTGAGATCAAATTCTTTGTCGATTTGCAAGTCTATCAGATGAGTAAATGTATCTACATCACTCAATTTAAATAAATCAAAGAGATACTAAAAACTTTTGGTATGGAAGACTCCAGAATGGCTACTAGATAGAAACTATCCAAAACTAATGATATTGCTGAAGTTAATCAAACCGTGTATAGATCTATGATTGGAAAGCTACAATATGGTATTCATAGTAGACTAGATATTGCCCTAGTAGTTGGGATCATGAAAGATTTTATGCCAATCCTAAGGAAAATCATATGATGGCAGTGAAAAGAATCTTGAGATATTTGAAAGGTACAGAAGATTATGGATTATACTACAAGAAGAATGAAAAATTTAAATTAAGAGTTTACACTAATGTAGATTGGGCTGGAAATATAGATGACAAAAAAAGTACAAGTGGTGGAGCATTCTTTCTATGAAAGAGATTAGTCTCCTAGACAAGCAATAAATAGAATTGCATTTCCCAATCTACATAAAAAGTTGAGTATGTAGCAGTAGCAACTAATTGTTCAAATTTAGTGTAGATTAAGCAATTGTTAAAAGGAATGGAGGAAATCATTGACCTAGTTGTTATTTTCTGTGATAACACAAGTGTTATTAATATATCAAAGAATCCATTAATGCACACTAAGACAAAGCATATTGCTATCAAGTATGATTACTTGAGAGAGCTAGTTCAAGACAAAGAAGTGAGATTGGAATATGTGAATAGAAATGAGCAATTAGTAGATATATTCCCAAAAGCTTTACCTAAGGATGCTCATGAATATCTTAGAGGTAAACCAGGGGTGATTCCCCTAACTGAGGCTTCCTAGTCAACTAGGAGCACTGCATCAAATATGCTAATTAGAATATTTGACAAATTGATCCAGAAAAGGTCACACTTTAGGAGTTGCCTAGAGTTCTGAGAAGTGCAACATAGATATTAATCAATCATAAGCAAGATGACAGAGGGAGAATACAACATACGTAACTAACATGAATACATCTACATGTGGAAGATGGAAGTAATAGATACAACTTTGGCATTATTCTCAAAGAGGGAGAGATTCAGATGAAAACACAGAGGAGAAGATTCAATGAAACTTGAGGGAGAGATACAAAGAAGATTCAAAGGGAGTAATTGAGCAAGTGGTCAGGCAAGTCAAATTTGTAAATAAAAATGATGCTAAGGATATTAATAAAAGTCTAATGCATAGAGATTTTTTTGGGATTGTTTGGTAAATCATGTGTTATTCATGTGGTGTTGCCATCAATAGCAAAGAGGGAGATTGTTTGAAACTACAATTGAAACAATTGTTATATTATAATTGATGTCAAACCTTAACTAGTAAGACAGTTGCTATCTAGGAGAGTACAATATCTATTGATTAATGAAGAGGATTTGGAAAAGGAGATAACAAGAGAACCTAAGGAAGGGTTGAGTTATTTGATACTTCAATGGGTACTAGATTAGTTCGCACATTGATAAGATAATGAATTATTTATCTAAGTAATAAGAAAGATTGGAAAGGTAGGCTTAACCGAGAAAAAGTAAAGAAATATAGTTTAAGCCAAGTGATGTTAATGTCGACTAAGAGCTAGTATATGCCGAGTAAATCTATTGTTGACCGAACATTAGTAATTGTTGAGCGACAGGAAATTACCAAGAAAAGACAGTGTTTGTCAAGGAAGAAAATTTGTAGAGATGACCGACATACGCAGTGATGATCGAGAAGATGAACACAGTATTGACCGAGTGTCAGTAAATTACATGTGGAGAAATAAGTAGATTCCCTACCGACATAGTTGAATTCTTGGGATATGTAAAATGTGTTGACATTATTAATGAATTGTATGGAGCATTTAATTCATGGTAAATAATTTTCTTATGGATTCAAAGATAATTTTGGAGATGTATCTAGAAAGAAAAGACGAAGAACATAATGATGGAAAGATTCGATGAATCTAACCTAAACCTAAGATCTATGGAGGAGATTAAGCGAAAAAAGATTGATCTACCTAATTGAAGAGGTATAAAGGAAAACCTAATTGTGAGGTTATAGAGTATGAAGAAGAGGTTGATGTTATTGACTGATAAGTCTAAGCAGAAGGCTAAAGGTGAAATTGTGAAGGAACTGAATAGAGTTATGATTGCTTGAGCATATTTTAAGTAGATTAGAGATGGAGATGAAAATGGAGATTAGTCGGTAAGTCAACATATATGTGTGAAGTGGATCTATATTTGAAAAGTCAGTTGTATGTTTTTCAGATCAGAAACTACTGTTACTTTCTAACCATTGTATCAATCTAAATCCTTTAATCAAGGTGACATTTCTAATGGAATGTTCTTAAGTCCTCTAACCAAGCCACTTTTGACATAGTGTTTTAAATCCTTTAAGAGAGTCACACCTAATAGTGTGTATGTAAACCATTAACAAGGTTGGATTTTCACAAAGCTCACTTCAGAAGAGTGAAAATCAGCGACATGTTACAAAGTGGGTTTTCCCAAGTTGGGTTTCCACTATAAATCTTGGAGTTATACTTGTGTGAATGTTTTGATGTGAATGTTTTTATATTCTACAAGTTAATTACTTTTGGACAGTGGACTACATGTTATATGTTTCTGATATATGTTATAGAGACTAAGTTGAATTGTTGATTAGATCTGAGATTGTTGAAGTGCTAGAAAGTTCAATTGGTACATCTAGCCCTGAGAACAATTGATTCACCTCCCCTCTCTATTATTCTAAATCATTCTAACACACCCTATGCTCTATATGGTTTGAGATTTGAAGGATTTTTTGCATCATTTTCCTTAATTGGGCCCCCTCAGACCCTTGACTTTTATTATCATCATTTTCCTTGGTCGTATGGTTCTGAACATCCTCATAGTCCTCTTGGGATCTTCCTTGCTGAGTGTTTTGGGCTCCACCCCTAGCACCTCTACAGGTAATTGGAGGCATCCTGGGGAGTTGAAAAGTCTATTTCAAAGAAGTTCTTCTATTCATTACAAGCTGCATTATAAGCACAGTAGGCCCTAGAGCTCCCAGTCTAGAAACTTAGGGCTCTGATACCAAATGTCATGCCCCACTAGGAAACCCAGAAGGACATAATAAATAAATAAAAGTTATGTGTAAAAAAAAAATTGTACTTACTATGTTCAATTAAGTATTAGTCCTAAAAGGTTCCCCTTAATATTTTTCCCTTAAAAATCCTTAGTCAACTCTTCATGAAATGCATTAGTGAAAACATGCATAAAAGTAAAAATCATTGATTTGTTTATTTCTATAAGAAAGAGTAGAGAGAGAGAGAGAGAGAGAGAGAGGAAATAAGTATGATATAATAATTTATTTTCTTCCTTTCTTCTTTCTTTTACAACATGAAATACCATAGCAAATTGAATTCAAGATCGTTGAATATTTACATTTATTATACATAATTGAAAGATGTCATCAACAAGACTATTAAAGCTTGACTTCCTTTCTCATTACTTTCCTAAAGATACCCTTCCCGAATGCATAGATGCATACAATATTTCTTTCACATTACAAGGCCTTATAGGCTTGCATGATTTTGACTAACTTCTTACAATGTCTTTACAATAACCTCCACATGATATAATAAGAAAAATAGACAGAGAAATCTGCACATCTTCAGACGTTCCACCGCCTTCAACAAATGAATTATACCTCAAAAAAGAATCACCACCCAACCACATGGATCCAAAAAGTTCCACTCCCTTGTGCTAGGTTATAGAACCATTAATCACACAAGGGAACTAGGATAGTCTAAGGTAGTGAACTATACAACCCCCCCAAAAAAAATAAAACACTTAAAACACAAAGCACAAAAGATGAGTTTTCCTAGGATGTTGATTAGGTGAGTGTCATTGCATTGTCCTATGTGTTGGGATCCTTCCTAGCAGTCATGTACTCTAGCACCCTTAACAGACCTTCCTCAATAGCTACAATGACCCCAGTACTCCAATAGGAAATATTTGGCCATTATCAAATCTTTTATCATTTTAAAGGTTTAATTAATCCCATACCTATACCCCAAACTAGTTTTGAATTTTATTAGTTCTTCTTTTAAACTCACCCAAAGGTTATCCCTCTAGCCTCCTCGGCTTGGATCCTATAGTGAGACACTCACCTGGGCCACCTAGAAATCCTACTCACAAATAGGTCATCAAGGATGTAAACCTCCATACCAACATCCCTCCCAAGGGAATTATAAAAAAATCATACTAGAGCCCATGCCTCTGGGATGACCCTAACCCCTTAAGACAAAGGATGGAGAAAGTGAAATTAACATAGTGGTTCCTAGTGTATAAACATAAGGTGAGTACATAGGTATACATATCTCACAAATAAACCTATAGGATAGGGTGACCATATAGCCTTTCCCAAAATTTTCACAAGGGCAACAACTACACAAAGAACCCAACATACCTACCCAAGATTTTCTTGTCTAAACATGACCACCAAAGTGCCTTCTAACTAACACAACATTCTTTATAAGGGATTTTAAAAAAGAAACAAAGTCACAGACAATTCTGAGTTCAAAGGAACA